>JASANA010011933.1:0-19033 GCA_030248095.1 Ptycholaimellus sp. GST1_10 | reverse complement strand
TTACTCCATTTACTCTCTGCACCTCAACTGACTCCAATTGCTGTTTGCTATCGTTCGGTGAAGTGACTTTCCATCTTGAAACATTGCGAATAGATGTGAATAGGAATCAACATAGACAATGCTTCCGATGCCCACAGCTTTTGTGTCATTCTGTTATTCATCAAAAGCGCCTCTTCCACGAGGCCTACAAGGTAAATCATGTACATTTAGCTGAATAGCTTTAAATGGGATAGTGAGAGCACCGCTTTCATCCTCAGCCAGCTCAGGTTTACCATTCATTTACTCTGCCCTTTACTCCATTTACTCTCTGCACCTCAACTGACTCCAATTGCTGTTTGCTATCGTTCGGTGAAGTGACTTTCCATCTTGAAACATTGCGAATAGATGTGAATAGGAATCAACATAGACAATGCTTCCGATGCCCACAGCTTTTGTGTCATTCTGTTATTCATCAAAAGCGCCTCTTCCACGAGGCCTACAAGGTAAATCATGTACATTTAGCTGAATAGCTTTAAATGGGATAGTGAGAGCACCGCTTTCATCCTCAGCCAGCTCAGGTTTACCATTCATTTACTCTGCCCTTTACTCCATTTACTCTCTGCACCTCAACTGACTCCAATTGCTGTTTGCTATCGTTCGGTGAAGTGACTTTCCATCTTGAAACATTGCGAATAGATGTGAATAGGAATCAACATAGACAATGCTTCCGATGCCCACAGCTTTTGTGTCATTCTGTTATTCATCAAAAGCGCCTCTTCCACGAGGCCTACAAGGTAAATCATGTACATTTAGCTGAATAGCTTTAAATGGGATAGTGAGAGCACCGCTTTCATCCTCAGCCAGCTCAGGTTTACCATTCATTTACTCTGCCCTTTACTCCATTTACTCTCTGCACCTCAACTGACTCCAATTGCTGTTTGCTATCGTTCGGTGAAGTGACTTTCCATCTTGAAACATTGCGAATAGATGTGAATAGGAATCAACATAGACAATGCTTCCGATGCCCACAGCTTTTGTGTCATTCTGTTATTCATCAAAAGCGCCTCTTCCACGAGGCCTACAAGGTAAATCATGTACATTTAGCTGAATAGCTTTAAATGGGATAGTGAGAGCACCGCTTTCATCCTCAGCCAGCTCAGGTTTACCATTCATTTACTCTGCCCTTTACTCCATTTACTCTCTGCACCTCAACTGACTCCAATTGCTGTTTGCTATCGTTCGGTGAAGTGACTTTCCATCTTGAAACATTGCGAATAGATGTGAATAGGAATCAACATAGACAATGCTTCCGATGCCCACAGCTTTTGTGTCATTCTGTTATTCATCAAAAGCGCCTCTTCCACGAGGCCTACAAGGTAAATCATGTACATTTAGCTGAATAGCTTTAAATGGGATAGTGAGAGCACCGCTTTCATCCTCAGCCAGCTCAGGTTTACCATTCATTTACTCTGCCCTTTACTCCATTTACTCTCTGCACCTCAACTGACTCCAATTGCTGTTTGCTATCGTTCGGTGAAGTGACTTTCCATCTTGAAACATTGCGAATAGATGTGAATAGGAATCAACATAGACAATGCTTCCGATGCCCACAGCTTTTGTGTCATTCTGTTATTCATCAAAAGCGCCTCTTCCACGAGGCCTACAAGGTAAATCATGTACATTTAGCTGAATAGCTTTAAATGGGATAGTGAGAGCACCGCTTTCATCCTCAGCCAGCTCAGGTTTACCATTCATTTACTCTGCCCTTTACTCCATTTACTCTCTGCACCTCAACTGACTCCAATTGCTGTTTGCTATCGTTCGGTGAAGTGACTTTCCATCTTGAAACATTGCGAATAGATGTGAATAGGAATCAACATAGACAATGCTTCCGATGCCCACAGCTTTTGTGTCATTCTGTTATTCATCAAAAGCGCCTCTTCCACGAGGCCTACAAGGTAAATCATGTACATTTAGCTGAATAGCTTTAAATGGGATAGTGAGAGCAACGGATCCTCTCACGTCTAAAGTGTGTTTGCATTCTGTTGCATTCATTTTAGCCCAATGAGAAATGAAAGGGAACTGACATGTTTCAGATCTTGGAATAGGGGGAAGCAGGTGGGGAGAAAGAAGCCGGCTTGGCGACACACCGGTGGCGGCAGCGCCTCTAGCACAGGTAAATGCCTATATGCTTTTTTGCTATTTTGCTTTCTCATGCCCCACTTTTTAAAACATCAATACTTAGCAACAATTTTAAAATTGTAGGATCTGCAGAGCGTAGCTCCTGGATGAGCCAGCAGGCGACGGCGCGTGTGCAGCAGGAGAATCGCTACTACGCTCGCCGCAGCCATCGCAACGCTGCCACCGAGACTCCTCAGCCTCCCGTCCTTCCTCCTTAGACTCCCACTCTTAGCTTAGCTACTAACTATAGACTGAATTGGCCAGAGGATAACGAGTCGACAGCAGCTGGCCACCAACCGGCTGAGCCAGGGCAGCCAGGCTGCGGCTGGGGAGAGCGAGACCATACGAGAGCTTGTCAAGTTGCCCACCCCTGAGCAGAATCTGCAGAGGGGTATTTGGAAAAGGCAAGGATGTTTAGGCAAAACGGGACTCTGCTTCAGCAGCGTCCTGCAGCGGCCAGCACAGCCCAGCCCAACACTGGCTCTGCCTAGTCCAGGTTGGCCATTTGGCCCTTACCTTCTCAGTTGCTACGCCATCTAAACGAAAGCCGGATCTCTCCATTGCTTCTCCTACTATGGAAAAGCATCATGCTCGCTAAGGCAAATATATTGAGGAGCAACATAATTTTTCATTCCTGTCTCTGTCCAACTTTACTACAGGAAGCGACTTCGTGGAGTGCAATCCGTCAGAGGCAGCCCGAATAGCAGCCAACCGACGGCGCATTTTCAACCGCATTCGCCCTGCCCCTGCCCCCCTCAACGCCCAGCCCCCGCTGGAGGCCAAGGCCGCCGTCAACCAGCAGATACGCGGTTGCCATCCTTCTTTTATCCCTGCCACCTTTGTATGAGGCTGGGACTTTGAAGCTTTGGCCGGGCGGAGGGAAGAGTCAGGAGGAGGAAAGCTGGCCAGTGTCCTAGACACGCCGCGCAAGAGCCAGCATCAGCTTAGCCAAGAACAGCAGCAGCGGATTCAGGTTGAACGTGATTTAGCATCTGACTCCAATGGGGCTTCAGGAGTCGGGTCATATATAAGCTTTTTATCAAGAACTGAGAAAAATGGTGATTTGAAGGAGGCACGATCGCAGCAGACGCAACGTTTCTACCGCCAGCGATATGAAGGTCTCCTGAGAGAGCTTCAGCGTCAGCAGAAACCCCCGACGCAGGTTTCCATGCCTTGTCTTTGAAGGAGGCGCGATCGCCAGCAGACGCAACGCTTCTACCGCCAGCGCTATGAAGGTCTCCTGAGAGAGCTTCAGCGTCAGCAGAAACCTCCAACGCAGGTTTCCATGCCTTGTCTTTGAAGGAGGCACGATCGCAGCAGACGCAACGCTTCTACCGCCAGCGCTATGAAGGTCTCCTGAGAGAGCTTCAGCGTCGGCAGAAACCTCCAACGCAGGTTTCCATGCCTTGTCTTTGAAGGAGGCGCGATCGCAGCACACGCAACGCTTCTACCGCCAGCGCTAGGAAGTTCTCCTGGAGAGAGCTTCAGCGTCAGCAGAAACCTCCAACGCAGGTTTCCATGCCTTGTCTTTGAAGGAGGCACGATCGCAGCAGACGCAACGTTTCTACCGCCAGCGATATGAAGGT
The DNA here is from genome assembly GCA_030248095.1 of Ptycholaimellus sp. GST1_10. Classification (NCBI taxonomy): domain Eukaryota; kingdom Metazoa; phylum Nematoda; class Chromadorea; order Chromadorida; family Chromadoridae; genus Ptycholaimellus; species Ptycholaimellus sp. GST1_10. The sequence goes on along the minus strand of JASANA010011933.1, from coordinate 15,287 downwards.
CTCCTGAGAGAGCTTCAGCGTCAGCAGAAACCCCCGACGCAGGTTTCCATGCCTTGTCTTTGAAGGAGGCGCGATCGCAGCAGACGCAACGCTTCTACCGCCAGCGCTATGAAGGTCTCCTGAGAGAGCTTCAGCGTCAGCAGAAACCTCCAACGCAGGTTTCCATGCCTTGTCTTTGAAGGAGGCGCGATCGCAGCAGACGCAACGCTTCTACCGCCAGCGCTATGAAGGTCTCCTGAGAGAGCTTCAGCGTCAGCAGAAACCCCCGCCGCAGGTTTCCATGCCTTGTCTTTTAGGAGACTTTTAGGAGTCTTGTGGTGCTGTTAGGTGAGAAGCGAAGGAGCTGTGTCGGAGGCTGCCGATGCCAACTACGTCCTCACGGCACGTCCTGAACCCATAGTGGCACCGCCACGAACACCCAAGAATATCCTGCCCCTGGACTAATTTTATTGATTGGCCATGCCGGTAGAGGCTTTGCAGCAAAAGAAATTGAAGTAGCCTATGGAATGCATTTAGAGTGGCTTTAATTGATGGAATAGTTTGCCCTTCTTTGTTGCCCGTTTTTCATTTCACAAAATGTCTTAAAATGTTTTTTCTCAAGATCACAAATCTGGCGTATTTCAAATGACAAATCAACTTTTTTACACATTTCTCAAACCAATGATTCTTTTTTATTATTTGGAATCCCCAAATCATACATCAAAGACCGTAGCTCCGGCCGCGGGTTTGCTGACGAAGACAAACTGCTCGTAGATCTCCTCCTGTCCTTTGGCCGCATAGAAGGCCTATGAAGAATGATAAATTCAAGCAATGACTTTGCTTGTGACATGGAACTTGCCTTAAGCTTGGGCAGGAAAGCGTCCAGCTCTTGACGCGGGACGAGAGAGACGCTACAGCCTCCCCAGCCAGCGCCTGTCAACCGACTCCCCACTGCCCCTGCCTCCAAAGCTGCCTGCAACTTCCTCTTATTGCGGTTGAGCTTTTTTGCCTTTCTTATAAAGTCCTGACTGCGACTATTGAGAATTACGATCTTTTTCTAAATTTTCCTATAACCACCCAAGGATAAAATTTAGTTTGTTTGTCAAAGTTTCTTTTATTAATATTTTCCTTCTCTATGTCGGTAGCCTATCAAATGATTGCAAAAAGAATAGAGGTGGCAATCCTCCCTACTAGCCTGGCAAAGTTCGTCCAGGGCGGGGCAGGAGCAGTCGTAGGAATCGCGACAGGAGGCATGGCTCTCGTTCATGAGGTGGCCCAGCTCCTGAATGCTCCCCTCGCCGCCCGCCCCTGCCACCCCAGCGAAGGCCTCCACCCGCTGAGCCTCTGCGAATACATGACCGGCCCTCTGCCGCAGCCTGAACTCACTCACTGCAACATTCAAATTTACTTCACCTCTACGCCAATACAAATTGATGACGTTTGACCACGCGGCGAGACTACTGTCTGCTTGAAACATCCGGACTTAGGATACATTTTCGGCCGTACAAAGCTAATGACCCAGGGCTCAGACTTAGCTTTAGAATAAGGCTGTATCTGCTTAGGCCCTACGATTTCTTGCCCGATATCTTCTGCTTGGGAAGAAACAAAAGCTGGTAATAGCTACAGAATAACTTTGCAAAGTGTTCTGGCTGAGGAAGTCTCGGCAGAGTGACTCGTCGTCGATGGTGAGGTAGTCTTTGAGCTCCTGGCGGTTGTAGGGCTCCAGATGAAGATGCTGCTGCACCAAGGCTCCCATCTCCTTCAGGCTCTTCCCCAGTGCATCCTGAAGGCTTCCCAATGTCCACCCGCCCACTACCGCCTGCCCTTCTCCTTTCCCAAGCACCTCAAAACGGCATCTTATAGCCGTTGGCACTCTTCAGTTATGAACCAGCTTTTAAGGATCTCAGAAAAGTCCTCGAAAAACTGGTAAAAATGATGAACGGCAGCTGCAAGGCGGCACTCAACGACGCGCTCGTTGTAGCCGGCAAAGGCGGCCTTGTTGGCCGTCTGTCCAGAGTGGACAACGACAAAGGCAGCGTCGGGCGGGAGCTGGACGGGGCGGGCGACGAGAGGCCTGAAGCTGATGTGCAGGGCCTGCCCCTCCTGGCCCAGGGCCCAGCAGACAGAGAGAGATTGAAAGGAGAGGGAGGGGCCAACAGCAGCTGCAAGGCGGCACTCAACGACGCGCTCGTTGTAGCCAGCAAAGGCGGCCTTGTTGGCCGTCTGTCCAGAGTGGGCGACGACGAAGGCAGCATCGGGCGGGAGCTGGATGGGGCGGGCGACAAGAGGCCTGAAGCTGATGTGCAGGGCCTGTCCCTCCTGGCCCAGCAGACAGGCGGCCTGGTCCATGCCGCCGCCCTCCGTCCCGATGTACCGCTCGCTCCCGGCTGCCGCCTCCGCTATCTCAACAATCCCAAATATTGATCTTGTTTTTCGAAAAAACCATTTTACATTACTTCTTGGCCTAGTTGAGAGGTCTAATTCGGTTGATTTTGTACACCCATCACAGCTATCCTTCCGATAGGCCAGGTAGTCATTAGGTATGTCGACTAATATGACATATGGCGAGCATTCAGGTGAGTGCAAGAAAGTTGGAGGTGCAAAGAAAAGAATGGGTGAAGCGAGTGAGGGTGGGACCTGGGCAGGTGTGAAGCGTTGGATTGCATGGGCGCGTCGAAGAGCGGCAAGAAAGGCGGCGCAGACGAGGGCGGAGGAGGAGGAGAGGCCGGCGGACGGCGCCACATGACCCTCCACCATCATCTCCATTCCCTCCTGCCCTTCCCAGCCACCCAGAGCTTCCTCAGCTCCCTTCAGCCCGCACAGGACGTATTTGTACCACGCCAGCTCTGAGCCCAGCTTCAGTTGAGCAAACTCACACTCGAATGGCCTGCAACAGTTACGCCTAGCCACTTGGGGCTCCTGGTTGCCTCAGACCATCCTTATTAGTTATTTTGAGCTTAGTTTTTAAGAGACGGAATTTGATAGGCTCAAAATGTGAGATTCCAGATTTGAAAAATGAAGTTTCTCTGATTCGAATGAGTTTGTGCCACAATCCAAGGCAATTTAGTTCTCATCTCTGTGCCCCAGCCGTTTCCCAAAAAACGATTTTGTTGACCGGATATGGTCACTTTTGTAACATGCACTTTTTTGGGCCTTTGAAACCTGCAATTTCATTTTTTTGAAAATTTTGACTAAAAAATTTTATATGAGTGTGGATCATTATATATCAATCGAAAGGCAGTTTGGAAACAAAAAAGGTGGCATACTTGAATTTTGCCATAAATTGTTCTAAAAAACGTAATTTTGAAAAATCAAAAATTTCGGTTTTTCAATTTTGGCACAGAAAAACTGATAACTCAAATTTGAGTGGTTCTGCCAAGGGGTAGACCATAACCACGTTAAAATTCAGATTCTTGTGGTCATTTTGATATATAACTCGTTAGGTTTTGGTCTGACACCATCAGGAATTTTTTCGATTGAAAATTTGAACTCAACATTTGGCCCTATGGTAAAGCATAGGCAAAATTTCCGGAAAAAAATTGTTGTCTCAGATTTCCATTTTTACAGCCTAAATATCTTCTTTAGGGTCCAATACACCCTACTGCCACATTGGTTTCCTTTGTTTTAGTTTTAAATGCGTAAATCCTGAATCGACTATTTCCTATGCTTAAGCATAGGACTTCCCAGGCTTCAACAAATATTTCTCTGTAGCAGCTGAACGGCTAAGAATTGCACACAAGACTTGAATTTTTTTGTTCACAATTCATATATTCTGATTCTAAATCTGTGCTTACTTTTGACGTTTGTTGAGAAACCACAGACTTGCTTTTCTGCCCTCTTCTTTGAATGGATGTGAGTTCGTCACTCAAAAGGGCAAGTAGGTGGTTTCTTCGCCAATCAGAAAAGTAAGCACAGATTTAGAATCAGAATATATGAATTGTGAACAAAAAAATTCAAGTCTTGTGTGCAATTCTTAGCCGTTCAGCTGCTACAGAGAAATATTTGTTGAAGCCTGTGAAGTCCTATGCTTAAGCAGAGGAAATAGTCGATTAGGATTTACTCATTTAAAACTAAAAAAAACCAAAACAATCTGGCATTAGCGTGTATTGGACCCTAAAGAAGATATTTAGGCTGTAAAAATGGAAATCTGAGACAACAATTTTTTTCCGGAAATTTTGCCTATGCTTACCATAGGGCCAAATGTTGAGTTCAAATTTTCAATCGAAAAAATTCCTGATGGTGTCAGACCAAAACCTAACGAGTTATATATCAAAATGACCACAAGAATCTGAATTTTAACGTGGTTATGGTCTACCCCTTGGCAGAACCACTCAAATTTGAGTTATCAGTTTTTCTGTGCCAAAATTGAAAAACCGAAATTTTTGATTTTTCAAAATTACGTTTTTTAGAACAATTTATGGCAAAATTCAAGTATGCCACCTTTTTTGTTTCCAAACTGCCTTTCGATTGATATATAATGATCCACACTCATATAAAATTTTTTAGTCAAAATTTTCAAAAAAATGAAATTGCAGGTTTCAAAGGCCCAAAAAAGTGCATGTTACAAAAGTGACCATATCCGGTCAACAAAATCGTTTTTTGGGAAACGGCTGGGGCACAGAGATGAGAACTAAATTGCCTTGGATTGTGGCACAAACTCATTCGAATCAGAGAAACTTCATTTTTCAAATCTGGAATACCCCTCATAGAGCCTATCTCGAGTCTATCAGATTCTGCGTCTTAAGTTTTTTTGTCACATAAAAGCGCGTCTTTCTTTTTTCAAAGGTATCAAAATGTAAACGCCACTCTCTATTGTGTTCATGCCTTGAGTCCAGACCGAAATGAAAAACAAAGAATAATTAATAGGGCACTGTATCTATTCACGTCAAAACTGAGCAGAAAGGAGAGAACTGGTATTGGGGGTCGGTGTTCTGGATGCGAAGGCGACCATCAGAGGTTGGGCGTGCGTAGATGTAGATGGCGGCCTCCAGGGCCATGGGAAGAACGGAGTAGCCGGAATAGTCGATGTGCTCCCCGATCAGATTCACTCGCCCCGGAGCTCGAACTCCGAACTCCGCGGGCCCACCAAACGCCTGCTCGAATGCGGCCGCCATCTTTCAGCTCTTGCGTTGCAGGCAATTGTCAACAGTTGAAGATAGGTCTACGGCTGAAGCAATGTCAATTGACTTGACAATAGGAGAGAAATCGGAGACATTTGAAGTTAGAGACATGAAAGAAAGAGTGGTGATGCTCTCATGGAAAATAGACTGATTGGCTAGGTATTTTGCGCGATGGTCTCAGCTGGACAATTATTAGGTAGAAAAAGAATAGAGGCAACAATACAAAGAAGGTCATGAATGGGAAAGTCGAGCTCATGCAACGTGGAACTGCGCATATTCTAGATCGTAAGGGGCCAAACAATAGCAGACAGAAACAAGTCAGCATCACATTTTGCTGAACAATTTATTTTCCTTTGCAAATTCTTTTACGGTCTAATGCTTTGGGGCTTTCCATTTAGCAAGTTAATTAGAATTGATAATTTATTTTGAATAAACTATTTGAATGAGAAGAGAGTAAATGAATATAAATTAACATAGAAAATTAATGATAAATTTATAGATGTTCATAATTTTGCAGAATGGTCACAAGGTACCAAAACACAGTTATCACATCTAGTTTGGGCTTTGGTAAAGGTATCAGACAATCTCGGTCTCTTTGGCCGGTGAACGACTGCGAGCAATTCGCCCTCTCAAGCCTGCCACTGCATCCCCTAGAACCACAGCACTCCTAGAGCCTCCCATTCACTAGCTCACGACCTCACCGATGTCATTGCGAATGTTGTCCATGTTGCCCCGAAAGTTTTCACGAAACCGCCGCCCTCGCTGTGTCAGGTCAAACTTTCGCCGCATGGCCTGCACATCAGAGCTGCGTCATGAGAAAAAGAATGCAAAGAAATTCCCTACCTCAAGCTGGGCAGAGTAGGGCATGCCGTAGCGGATAAGGTTGGCGTAGTGTTCGCAGTTGAACTCGAACAAGCTGTAGTCGCGAGAGCAGGCGTTTGGTGGGCCCGCGAGTTTCGGAGTTCAAGCTCCAGGGGCGAGTGAATCTGATCGGGGAGCACATCGACTATTTCCGGCTACTCATTCTTCCCATGGCCCTGGAGGCCGCCATACTACATCTACGCACGCCCAACCTCTGATGATCACTCCACATCCAGAACACGACCCCCAATACCAGTTCTCTCCTTTCTGCTTAATTTTTAACATAAATACAGTGCCCTATTAATTATTCTTTGTTTTTCATTTCGGTCTGGACTCAAGGCATGAACACAATAGAGAGTGGCGTTTACATTTTGATACCTTTGAAAAAAGAAAGACGCCACTTTATGTGACAAAAAAACTTAAGACGCAGAATCTGATAGACTCGAGATAGGCTCTATGAGGGGTATTTACAGATTTGAAAAATGAAGTTTCTCTGATTCGAATGAGTTTGTGCCACAATCCAAGGCAATTTAGTTCTCATCTCTGTGCCCCAGCCATTTCCCAAAAAAACGATTTTGTTGACCGGATATGGTCACTTTTGTAACATGCACTTTTTTGGGCCTTTGAAACCTGCAATTTCATTTTTGAAAATTTTGACTAAAAAATTTTTATATGAGTGTCAATCATTATATAAATCAAAAAGGCATTTTGTCAAAGAAAAAGGTGCATCTTGAATTCGTGAGATGTTCTAAAAAACGTAATTTTGAAAAATAGAAAATTTGCGTTTTTTGAGAAATTTTGGCACAGAAAAAGAATAATTACAATTTATAAATTCTCCAAGTTGAGAACCGTGAGCCACGTTAAAATTCAGATTTGTGTCGTCAATTTTGATATATAACTCGTTAGTTTGAGCGCGCGTCGATTGAAAATTTGAACTCAAACATTGGCCCTATGGGGTAAGCATAGGCAAAATTTCGGAAAATTGTTGTCTAGATTTCTTTTTTACAGCCTAAATATCTTCTTTTCAGTTAAATACACCCTACTGCCACATTGGTTTCCTTTGTTTTAGTTTTAATCCGTAAATCCTGAATCGACTATTTCCTATGCTTAAGCATAGGACTTCCCAGGCTTCAACAAATATTCTCTGTAGCAGCTTGAACGGCTAAGAATTGCACACAAGACTTGAATTTTTTTACACAATTCATATATTCTGATTCTAAATCTGTGCTTACTTTTCAGATTGGTGAAGAAACCACCTACTTGCCCTTTTGAGTGACGAACTCACATCCATTGAAGAAGAGGGCAGAAAAGCAAGTCTGTGGTTTCTCAACAAACGTCAAAAGTAAGCACAGATTAATAAAATATGTGAACAAAAAAATTCAAGTCTTGTGTGCAATTCTTAGCCGTTCAGGTGCTACAGAGAAATATATTGAAGCTTATCAAAAGCCTATGCTTTGAGCATTTGAATAAGTAGATATCCGGGGTTACGCATTTAAAACTAAAACAAAAAAAACCGATGTGGCAGTAGGGTGTATTGGACCCTAAAAAAAATGTGTTTTGAAATCTGAGACAACAATTTTTTTCCGGAAATTTTGCCTATGCTTTACCATAGGGCCAAATGTTGAGTTCAAATTTTCAATCGAAAAAATTCCTGATGGTGTCAGACCAAAACCTAACGAGTTATATATCAAAATGACCACAAGAATCTGAATTTTAACGTGGTTATGGTCTACCCCTTGGCAGAACCACTCAAATTTGAGTTATCAGTTTTTCTGTGCCAAAATTGAAAAACCGAAATTTTCGATTTTTCAAAATTTGCGTTTAGAACAATTTATGGCAAAATTAAGATATGCCACCTTTTTCTTTTCCAAACTGCCTTTCGATTGATATATAATGATCCACACTCATATAAAATTTTTTAAGTCAAAATTTTCAAAAAAATGAAAAGTGCAGGTTTCAAAGGCCCAAAAAAGTGCATGTTACAAAAGTGACCATATCCGGTCAACAAAATCGTTTTTTGGGAGCCGGCTGGGGCACAGAGATGAGAACTGAATTGCCTTGGATTGTGGCACAAACTCATTCGAATCAGAGAAACTTCATTTTTTCAAATCTGGAGTCTCACATTTTGAGCCTATCAAATTCCGTCTCTTAAAAACTAAGCTCAAAATAACTTATAAGGATGGTCTGAGGCAACCAGGAGCCCCAAGTGGCTAGGCGTAACTGTTGCAGGCCATTCGAGCGTGAGTTTGCTCAACTGAAGCTGGGCTCAGAGCTGGCGTGGTACAAATACGTTCCTGTGCGGGCTGAAGGGAGCTGAGGAAGCTCTGGGTGGCTGGGAAGGGCGAGGGGAGTGGAGATGATGGTGGAGGGTCATGTGGCGCCGTCCGCCGGCCTCTCCTACCTCCTCCGCCCTCGTCTGCGCCGCCTTTCTTGCCGCTCTTCGACGCGCCCATGCAATCCAACGCTTCACACCTGCCCAGGTCCCACCCTCACTCGCTTCACCCATTCTTTTTCTTTGCACCTCCAACTTTCTTGCACTCACCTGAATGCTCGCCATATGTCATCGTCGACATACCTAATGACTACCTGGCCTATCGGAAGGATAGCTGTGATGGGTGTACAAAATCGACCGAATTAGACCTCTCAACTAGGCCAAGAAGTAATGTAAAATGGTTTTTTCGAAAAACAAGATCAATATTTGGGATTGTTGAGATAGCGGAGGCGGCAGCCGGGAGCGAGCGGTACATCGGGACGGAGGGCGGCGGCATGGACCAGGCCGCCTGTCTGCTGGGCCAGGAGGGACAGGCCCTGCACATCAGCTTCAGGCCTCTTGTCGCCCGCCCCATCCAGCTCCCGCCCCATGCTGCCTTCGTCGTCGCCCACTCTGGACAGACGGCCAACAAGGCCGCCTTTGCTGGCTACAACGAGCGCGTCGTTGAGTGCCGCCTTGCAGCTGCTGTTGGCCCCTCCCCTCTCCTTTCAATCTCTCTCTGTCTGCTGGGCCCTGGGCCAGGAGGGGCAGGCCCTGCACATCAGCTTCAGGCCTCTCGTCGCCCGCCCCGTCCAGCTCCCGCCCGACGCTGCCTTTGTCGTTGTCCACTCTGGACAGACGGCCAACAAGGCCGCCTTCGCCGGCTACAACGAGCGCGTCGTTGAGTGCCGCCTTGCAGCTGCCGTTCATCATTTTTACCAGTTTTTCGAGGACTTTTCTGAGATCCTTAAAAGCTGGTTCAGTAACTGAAGAGTGCCAACGGCTATAAGATGCCGTTTTGAGGTGCTTGGGAAAGGAGAAGGGCAGGCGGTAGTGGGCGGGTGGACATTGGGAAGCCTTCAGGATGCACTGGGGAAGAGCCTGAAGGAGATCGGAGCCTTGGGCAGCAGCATCTTCATCTGGAGCCCTACAACCGCCAGGGAGCTCAAAGACTACCTCACCATCGATGACGAGTCACTCTGCCGAGACTTCCTCAGCCAGAACACTTTGCAAAGTTATTCTGTAGCTATTACCAGCTTTTGTTTCTTCCCAAGCAGAAGATATCGGGCAAGAAATCGTAGGGCCTAAGCAGATACAGCCTTATTCTAAAGCTAAGTCTGAGCCCTGGGTCATTAGCTTTGTACGGCCGAAAATGTATCCTAAGTCCGGATGTTTCAAGCAGACAGTAGTCTCGCCGCGTGGTCAAACGTCATCAATTTGTATTGGCGTAGAGGTGAAGTAAATTTGAATGTTGCAGTGAGTGAGTTCAGGCTGCGGCAGAGGGCCGGTCATGTATTCGCAGAGGCTCAGCGGGTGGAGGCCTTCGCTGGGGTGGCAGGGGCGGGCGGCGAGGGGAGCATTCAGGAGCTGGGCCACCTCATGAACGAGAGCCATGCCTCCTGTCGCGATTCCTACGACTGCTCCTGCCCCGCCCTGGACGAACTTTGCCAGGCTAGTAGGGAGGATTGCCACCTCTATTCCTTTTTGCAATCATTTGATAGGCTACCGACATAGAGAAGGAAAATATTAATAAAAGAAACTTTCGACAAACAAACTAAATTTTATCCTTGGGTGGTTATAGGAAAATTTAGAAAAAGATCGTAATTCTCAATAGTCGCAGTCAGGACTTTATAAGAAAGGCAAAAAAGCTCAACCGCGATAAGAGGAAGTTGCAGGCAGCTTTGGAGGCAGGGGCGGTGGGGAGTCGACTGACAGGCGCTGGCTGGGGTGGCTGCAGCGTCTCTCTCGTCCCGCGTCAAGAGCTGGACGCATTTCTGCCCAAGCTCAAGGCATCTTCCATGTCACAAGCAAAGTCATTGTTTGAATTTATCATTCTTCATAGGCCTTCTATGCGGCCAAAGGACAGGAGGAGATCTACGAGCAGTTTGTCTTCGTCAGCAAACCCGCGGCCGGAGCTACGGTCTTTGATGTATGATTTGGGGATCCCAAATAATAAAAAAGAATCATTGGTTTGAGAAATGTGTAAAAAAGTTGATTTGTCATTTGAAATACGCCAGATTTGTGATCTTGAGAAAAAACATTTTAAGAAATTTTGTGAAATGAAAAACGGGCACAAAGAATGGCAAACTATTCCATCAATAAAGCCACTCTAAATGTATTCCATAGGCTACTACAATTTATGTTGCTGCAAAGCAAATGGCAAAGCCTCTACCGGCATGGCCAATCAATAAAATTAGTCCAGGGGCAGGATATTCTTGGGTGTTCGTGGCGGGGCCACTATGGGTTCAGGACGTGCCGTGAGGACGTAGTTGGCATCGGCAGCCTCAGACACAGCTCCTTCGCTTCTCACCTAACAGCACCACAAGACTCCTAAAAGTCTCCTAAAAGACAAGGCATGGAAACCTGCGGCGGGGGTTTCTGCTGACGCTGAAGCTCTCTCAGGAGACCTTCATAGCGCTGGCGGTAGAAGCGTTGCGTCTGCTGCGATCGCGCCTCCTTCAAAGACAAGGCATGGAAACCTGCGTTGGAGGTTTCTGCTGACGCTGAAGCTCTCTCAGGAGACCTTCATAGCGCTGGCGGTAGAAGCGTTGCGTCTGCTGCGATCGCGCCCTCCTTCAAAGACAAGGCATGGAAACCTGCGTTGGAGGTTTCTGCTGACGCTGAAGCTCTCTCAGGAGACCTTCATAGCGCTGGCGGTAGAAGCGTTGCGTCTGCTGCGATCGCGCCTCCTTCAAAGACAAGGCATGGAAACCTGCGTTGGAGGTTTCTGCTGACGCTGAAGCTCTCTCAGGAGACCTTCATAGCGCTGGCGGTAGAAGCGTTGCGTCTGCTGCGATCGCGCCTCCTTCAAAGACAAGGCATGGAAACCTGCGTTGGAGGTTTCTGCTGACGCTGAAGCTCTCTCAGGAGACCTTCATAGCGCTGGCGGTAGAAGCGTTGCGTCTGCTGCGATCGCGCCTCCTTCAAAGACAAGGCATGGAAACCTGCGTTGGAGGTTTCTGCTGACGCTGAAGCTCTCTCAGGAGACCTTCATAGCGCTGGCGGTAGAAGCGTTGCGTCTGCTGCGATCGCGCCTCCTTCAAAGACAAGGCATGGAAACCTGCGTTGGAGGTTTCTGCTGACGCTGAAGCTCTCTCAGGAGACCTTCATAGCGCTGGCGGTAGAAGCGTTGCGTCTGCTGCGATCGCGCCTCCTTCAAAACACCAGCTTTCTTTATTCTCAATCAAAATCATATACCTGATTCGACTCCTGAAGCTCCCCTAGAGTCAGAGGGTAAATCATGATCAACCTGAATCCGCTGCTGCTGCTCCTGGCTAAGCTGACGCTGGCTCTTGCGCGGCGTTTCAAGGACACTTGCCAGCTTTCCTCCTCCTGACTCCTCCCTCCGCCCGGCCAAAGCTTCAAAGTCACACCCTCATACAAAGGTGGCAGGGATAAAAGAAGGAAGGCAACCGCGTATCTGCTGGTTGACGGCAGCCTTGGCCTCCAGCGGCGGCTGGGCGTTGAGCGGGGCAGGGGCAGGGCGAATGCGGTTGAAAATGCGCCGTCGATTGGCCGCTATTCGGGCTGCCTCTGACGGATTGCGCTCCACGAAGCCGCTTCCTGTAGTAAAGTTGGACAGAGATAGGAATGAAAAATTATGTTGCTCCTCAATATATTTGCCTTAGCGAGCATGATGCTTTTCCATAGTAGGAGAAGCAATGGAGAGATCCGGCTTTTGTTTAGATGGCGTAGCAACTGAGAAGGAAGGGCCAAATGGCCAACCTGGACTAGGCAGAGCCAGTGTTGGGCTGGGCTGTGCTGGCCGCTGCAGGACGCTGCTGAGCAGAGTCCCGTTTTGCCTAAACATCCTTGCCTTTTCCAAATACCCCTCTGCAGATTCTGCTCAGGGGTGGGCAACTTGACAAGCTCTCGTATGGTCTCGCTCTCCCCAGCCGCAGCCTGGCTGCCCTGGCTCAGCCGGTTGGTGGCCAGCTGCTGTCGACTCGTTATCCTCTGGCCAATTCAGTCTATAGTTAGTAGCTAAGCTAAGAGTGGGAGTCTAAGGAGGAAGGACGGGAGGCTGAGGAGTCTCGGTGGCAGCGTTGCGATGGCTGCGGCGAGCGTAGTAGCGATTCTCCTGCTGCACACGCGCCGTCGCCTGCTGGCTCATCCAGGAGCTACGCTCTGCAGATCCTACAATTTTAAAATTGTTGCTAAGTATTGATGTTTTAAAAAGTGGGGCATGAGAAAGCAAAATAGCAAAAAAGCATATAGGCATTTACCTGTGCTAGAGGCGCTGCCGCCACCGGTGTGTCGCCAAGCCGGCTTCTTTCTCCCCACCTGCTTCCCCCTATTCCAAGATCTGAAACATGTCAGTTCCCTTTCATTTCTCATTGGGCTAAAATGAATGCAACAGAATGCAAACACACTTTAGACGTGAGAGGATCCGTTGCCCTCATTTTCTTGCGAGTAAGCTATTACAGTGCTCTAGGCCGTGTTTGTGTGGGAGGCTGTCCGGCGCTGTGAGAGCGTCGAGTTTCAGAGCTGGCCGGCCTTGCAGCGAGCAAGGAACGCCGGAAAGAATCGGGGCTCAGGAACTTCCGCGCCAGCCGCTCCACCTATACCCACTCTACCTCCCATCAGCTCTGACCTATTGACTGGCTTACCTGCAATCTTTCCTCCTCGTCGTCGCTGGACGGCAGAAGCCCGTCGAAATCGTAGGTGTCCACTTTGAGCGCCTGTTCGATGGAGGATATTTAGTAGAGGGGTAAAAGGGGGTAGAGAGAAGCTTTGTAGGGCTTGGCGGCGGCGAGTTTGCGTCGCTGCTGACGGCGATCGGTGGAGAGGCGGTGAAAGAGGCCGCGAATTTGGCCCATCATCTCCGCATCCGTTTCATTGCTCCGCTCTCGCTCACTCACCACCAGCTCTCTGACAACATTGCATTGGGCAGTTATCCATGGAATATTATCGATGGAATCAACTGGAGCAATTCTCATTCTGTTTATACATTTTGGAACTCAAAAATTTTAAAAAGTTTAAACACAAGTTTTTTTTAAATTTTAGGTAATGCTGTTGGTAGATAGAGAAGAGAAATGGAGGACTTCAGGTATGCAGCATCCTGATGAGATAGAGCGTGCTGCGGCTGGGAGAGGGCCAGCTGATGCTTGGTGAACAGGTCATCTCGCACTGTGTTCGGGTTCAGCACACTTCAATCCCACTTTTATCGCTCATGTCCAAGCAGCCTCAGTGCACCTATAAATAGTAGTCGGAATCTGAACTGGCCACTGCTTGGCCGGCGGCGCCAGACTCACCTGCAGGTCTTCGAAACCAGTCTGCAGCTGATTTCAGCCTTTCCCAATAGGCTTAGTTTCGTTACACTTAGCCAAACCTTTGGAGGCGGAGGAGGCAGCTGAAGATTGCTGACAAGACGAGCCATGTCCTCGTCTTTCTTTGCCTCCATCTCATTGGCTGGCGGACCGGGCAAGTAGTCGGCGGCATCGATGGCCTAAAGGCTTAGTTTTACTCTCCTGCCATGATGTGGGCTGAAGGAAGCCTGAAGAAGTTGGCCGAGTTTGTCAAAGTAGGCGACGCGAAAGTGGCCGTGAGTTTCGCGAGCGATGATGTGGTAGACGGAGAGGACTTCTAGGTGTAGCCGTCCCTGCTCCGCCAGGAACAACACATTCACTGACGCCTTACGTAACGCTGCTGACCTCAAACTTCTCCCACACTTCTTGCTCTCACTATCCCATTTAAAGCTATTCAGCTAAATGTACATGATTTACCTTGTAGGCCTCGTGGAAGAGGCGCTTTTGATGAATAACAGAATGACACAAAAGCTGTGGGCATCGGAAGCATTGTCTATGTTGAGGGGGGTGGTTTTGTTTTTTTTTTTTTTTTTTTTTTTTTTTTTTTTTTTTTTTCCTATTCACATCTATTCGCAATGTTTCAAGATGGAAAGTCACTTCACCGAACGATAGCAAACAGCAATTGGAGTCAGTTGAGGTGCAGAGAGTAAATGGAGTAAAGGGCAGAGTAAATGAATGGTAAACCTGAGCTGGCTGAGGATGAAAGCGGTGCTCTCACTATCCCATTTAAAGCTATTCAGCTAAATGTACATGATTTACCTTGTAGGCCTCGTGGAAGAGGCGCTTTTGATGAATAACAGAATGACACAAAAGCTGTGGGCATCGGAAGCATTGTCTATGTTGATTCCTATTCACATCTATTCGCAATGTTTCAACGCGCGGGATGGAAAGTCACTTCACCGAACGATAGCAAACAGCAATTGGAGTCAGTTGAGGTGCAGAGAGTAAATGGAGTAAAGGGCAGAGTAAATGAATGGTAAACCTGAGCTGGCTGAGGATGAAAGCGGTGCTCTCACTATCCCATTTAAAGCTATTCAGCTAAATGTACATGATTTACCTTGTAGGCCTCGTGGAAGAGGCGCTTTTGATGAATAACAGAATGACACAAAAGCTGTGGGCATCGGAAGCATTGTCTATGTTGATTCCTATTCACATCTATTCGCAATGTTTCAAGATGGAAAGTCACTTCACCGAACGATAGCAAACAGCAATTGGAGTCAGTTGAGGTGCAGAGAGTAAATGGAGTAAAGGGCAGAGTAAATGAATGGTAAACCTGAGCTGGCTGAGGATGAAAGCGGTGCTCTCACTATCCCATTTAAAGCTATTCAGCTAAATGTACATGATTTACCTTGTAGGCCTCGTGGAAGAGGCGCTTTTGATGAATAACAGAATGACACAAAAGCTGTGGGCATCGGAAGCATTGTCTATGTTGATTCCTATTCACATCTATTCGCAATGTTTCAAGATGGAAAGTCACTTCACCGAACGATAGCAAACAGCAATTGGAGTCAGTTGAGGTGCAGAGAGTAAATGGAGTAAAGGGCAGAG
>JASANA010011928.1:0-35289 GCA_030248095.1 Ptycholaimellus sp. GST1_10 | reverse complement strand
ACCTAGGCAATTGTTTGACAGACGGAGATAATGTTACATTACTTTGCATTTCATCAACTTCATCGAAATCTGCTAATTGTTTAATTTCTCCTCCTTCGTTGTCACTCCCTAATGGCATTTGCCAATTTTCCAAAGGCGGCGTGTTCGTAGATTTGCTGCACTTTTCTGTAGGGACGCCTTGAATTATTCTATATTTAAAATCGAAAAATAAAAATTTAAAACGTTTCAAGACGTGTGTGCCTACATCGTTACATCGTTGCCATTGTTTACGTGGTCAACTACAACTAAATCTGTGAAGGGGAATTCTGTATCCAAAATGCGACAATGCAAAGTTATGGTGAAGCATGTTTTTAAAAATGCTCCTGTAGCGCCTTTGATTGGTTTCTTAACAGTGCCTTTTTTGTATTTGATGCCTCTTTCGTATAATTTTTTAACTAGTGACAATGGAAAATTTGTGACATGGCTGCCAGTGTCAATCATTGCTGTTAAGCGTCGAGGTGCTTCGTTTTGTGCGAGCGAAGTTTTCATCGCTTTGGATAGAGAAAATTTGTTTTTTCCCTTCAGAGCTGTGTAAATTGCGACTTGCTGAAAAGGATATTAAGCTTAGATTGTTTTCGCACTGTGACTCTTTATCAGCTTTTGTTTGAGCCATTTCCTGTAGTTCAAAACCATTGGAACGTGCATTTTTCAAATTCCTCCAATATTTGGTAGACCTGTGCCATGCTCTTCGGATGCATGTTTGCAGTTGGTTTGAGCGCAAAGACCAGTTCGTCCTTGTGCTATTTACAGTGGCGGACTGATGTCTTTCAAGCCACAATTTGCCGCCGTAAAAGCAGCAGAGAATAGCGCACACTGTGACTGTGATCGTTATGGCCAAATTGCATAAAATTTGTATTGGCCCTTTCAAAATCGTTGTGAAAAATTGGCCCGAAGACTGAGCCCAGGTATGAAAACCTGTTGCTATTTCATTCATTGTTGAACTGACAAAGCCGGTCAATTGTTTTCTTGTAGTTGAAAATGATTTTTCGAACGAATCTGAATCCCAAACTTGCGCCCTAGCAAAACATTTTAATACATTGACTTGTTGCTGAAGAATCAGTTGTTGATGCAGAGCGGAAACAATTATATCAATGCCACCTGCTTAAGCATATCTTTCATCATGAAATAAATCCACAGTTGTGGTTAGTCCTTCATTTACCCACAATGTTGTAGGTCGTGCAAATTGGATCCACAATTGTGGTTAGTTATTAAGTTAGTCACATTGTGGAAGGTCATGCAAATTGGATCCACAGCTGTGGTTAGTTCTTCAGTTAGCCACAATGTGGTAGGTAGTGCAAATTGGATCCCCAATTGTGGTTAATTTTAAGTTAGTCACAATGTGGTAGATCATGCATATTGGATCCACAATTGTGGTTAGTTCTTAAGTTAGTCAGAATGTGATAGGTCGTGCAAATTGGATCCACAATTGTGATTAGTTCTTCAGTTAGTCACAATGGGGTAGGTCGTGCAGATTGGATCCACAATTGTGGTTAGTTCTTCAGTTAGCAACAATATGGTAGGTCGTACAAATTGGATCTACAATTGTAGTTACTTCTTCAGTTAGCCCCAATGTGGTAGGTCGAAAAAATTGGACCCACAATTGTGTTTAGTTCTTCAGTTAGCCACAATGTGGTAGGTCGCGCAAATTGGATCCACAAATGTGGTTAGTTCTTAAGTTAGCCACAATGTGGTAGTTCGTGCAAATTGGACCCACAATTGTGGTTAGTCCTTCAGTTAGCCACACGGTGGTAGGTTGTGCAAATTGGATCCACAATTGTGGTTAGTTCTTCAGTTAGCCCCAATGTGGTAGGTCTGAACTAACCAATTCGGATCCACAATTGTGTTTAGTTCTTCAGTTAGCCACAATGTGGTAGGACGCGCAAATTGGATCCACAAATGTGGTTAGTTCTTAAGTTAGCCACAATGTGGTAGGTCGTGCAAATTGGACCCACAATTGTGGTTAGCCCTTCAGTTAGCCACACTGTGGTAGGTTGTGCAAATTGGATCCACAATTGTGGTTAGTTCTTCAGTTAGCCCCAATGTGGTAGGTTTGATCATGCAAATTGGATCCATATCAATTGTGTTTAGTTCTTCAGTTAGCCACAATGTAGTAGGTCGCGCAAATTGGATCCACAAATGTGGTTAGTCCTTCATTTACCCACAATGTTGTAGGTCGTGCAAATTGGATCCACAATTGTGGTTAGTTATTAAGTTAGTCACATTGTGGAAGGTCATGCAAATTGGATCCACAGCTGTAGTTAGTTCTTCAGTTAGCCACAATGTAGTAGGTAGTGCAAATTGGATCCCCAATTGTAGTTAATTTTAAGTTAGTCACAATGTGGTAGATCATGCATATTGGATCCACAATTGTGGTTAGTTCTTAAGTTAGTCAGAATGTGGTAGGTCGTGCAAATTGGATCCACAATTGTGATTAGTTCTTCAGTTAGTCACAATGGGGTAGGTCGTGCAGATTGGATCCACAATTGTGGTTAGTTCTTCAGTTAGCAACAATATGGTAGGTCGTACAAATTGGATCCACAATTGTGGTTACTTCTTCAGTTAGCCCCAATGTGGTAGGTCGAAAAAATTGGACCCACAATTGTGTTTAGTTCTTCAGTTAGCCACAATGTGGTAGGTCGCGCAAATTGGATCCACAAATGTGGTTAGTTCTTAAGTTAGCCACAATGTGGTAGGTCGTGCAAATTGGACCCACAATTGTGGTTAGTCCTTCAGTTAGCCACACGGTGGTAGGTTGTGCAAATTGGATCCACAATTGTGGTTAGTTCTTCAGTTAGCCCCAATGTGGTAGGTTGAACAAATTGGATCCACAATTGTGTTTAGTTCTTCAGTTAGCCACAATGTGGTAGGTCGCGCAAATTGGATCCACAAATGTGGTTAGTTCTTAAGTTAGCCACAATGTGGTAGGTCGTGCAAATTGGACCCACAATTGTGGTTAGTCCTTCAGTTAGCCACACTGTGGTAGGTTGTGCAAATTGGATCCACAATTGTGGTTAGTTCTTCAGTTAGCCCCAATGTGGTAGGTCGATCAAATTGGATCCACAATTGTGTTTAGTTCTTCAGTTAGCCACAATGTAGTAGGTCGCGCAAATTGGATCCACAAATGTGGTTAGTTCTTAATTTAGCCACAATGTGGTAGGTCGTGCAAATTGGACCCACAATTGTGGTTAGTCCTTCAGTTAGCAACACTGTGGTAGGTTGTGCAAATTGGATCCACAATTGTGGTTCGTTCTTCAGTTAGCCACAATGTGGTAGGTCGTACAAATTGGATCCACAATTGCGGCTAGTTCTTCACTTAGCCACAATGTGATAGGTCGTGCAAATTGGATCCACAATTGTGGTTAGTTCTTAAGTTAGCCATTCCATGCTGAGATTCTGAGGAAAAGGCATGTAAACATGGGCTGGGTTAGACTTAAGCTTGCAGAACTAGGGAAACTGAAGAGGAAGTGGGGCTGGATGATGGAGAAGAGGGAGGTTGGAGGAAGGGGCGGAGATGGAGACGATTGCAGAAGGCAGGAAGAGGAAGTGGCTGGAGATGGAGGAAGACAGCGGAGAGGAGTTCATGCTGAGATTCTGAGGAAAAGTCTTGTAAACATGGGCTGGATGATGGAGACGATTGCAGAACGAGGCAGACTGAAGAGGAAGTGGGGCTGGATGATGGAGAAGACCACGGCGATAATTCCATGCTGAGATTCTGAGGAAAAGTCTTGTAAACATGGGCTGGGTTAGACTTAAGCTTGCAGAACGAGGCAGACTGAAGAGGAAGTGGGGCTGGATGATTGAGAAGACCACGGCGATAATTCCATGCTGAGATTCTGAGGAAAAGTCTTGTAAACATGGGCTGGGTTAGACTTAAGCTTGCAGAACGAGGCAGACTGAAGTGGAAGTGGGGCTGGATGATGGAGAAGATTGCATCCCTAAACTATCATTACCTTTCAGGAAAAAAGTTTGTCAAGATCCGTTGAGAATTCGTCATTTCTCAGCATCCCCCTTTTTTAACCTTTCTATCCAAAAAGATAAAGTTTCAAATACTCCTGATCCGTTTACACCCATCCAGATCTTCCTATAATTGCATTACCTTTCAGGGAAAAAGTTTGTCCAAATCCGTTGCGATTTCGATATTTCTCAGCATACCCCATTTTTCAACCTTTCTACCCAAAAAAAATGTTTCAAATGCTCCATGACCGGTTCCACCCATCCATATCTTCCTAATATTTCATTACCTTTCAGAGAAGCAAGGTAATATCGGTAATAACTTTTTTTCTTGAAAGGTTAAAAATGTTTTAGAAAAATGGAGTATGCTGGAAAAGGGCGAATTCTTAACAGATTTGAACAAACTTTATTCCCTAAATGGTAATAATTTTGCATGATTTCAACACCATTAGAAAGGGAATTTCATGGCTATAATGATAGTACACAGCATAAAGCATTCCAGTTTTGGTTTTTGAAACATCAGGCTGATGGGTTTTTGCGAAGTTGCAAAACACATTCAATTTTATGGCCAGATTCGTGTTCAGTGTCAAAATTTACTTAATGGGGCTCAAAATTATACCCAAATTCCCAATAATAACCCATAACTCACGTTTTGGGCTTTGAAACATTTGGTTTCTGGGTCATATGTCATTTGATAGTCATTTTTGCCAAGCTCCTAAAGCAGGGCCTGATGCGGCCATCATACCAGACATCCTCAGAAAAAATGAGCCAAATCGGTTGAGAAACCGTGGAGGAATTTGTGCTGACACACATATATAGACCCACACCCCTTTTTGGGGTGAATCCTTAAAATTGCCCCCAGGCCAAATCCTGGGCAGCAGTACAAAAAACATTAAATAGTATTCAAATAATATCCATCTTATAAAGTGATTTTACGGAATTTAGAGATTTTCATTATGACACCCTATTCGCTTTGATCAGTGCACATTGACAAACACGGGTGAAGTGATGCGCTAAAATTGCTCTTCGTGGCATCAGTCAGCTGAGCCATGATTGATGTTGGAGCAGACCAACCAGCTCGCAGGGCTCAGTCCTACTGCCCATATTTGAAGGCCAATGTGTGGCTGTTAAAATTGACCCATGCCCAGTGCACAGTGACACGCACCGGTGAAATGCTGCACTAAAGGTGCGCTTCGTGAGATCAATCTTCTGAGTCATGTTTGATGTTGGAGCAGAACAGTTCTCGCAACCCAGCCTTACTGCCCATGTTTAAAGGGCAAAGTGTGCCTGTTAAGATGGGCTCATGCCCAATGCAGTGTCAAGCACAGCTGAAGTGCTGCACTAAAGAGGCGATTTGTGAGATCAGTCTTCTGAGCCATGTTTGACGTTGGAGCAGACCAAGCAATTCTTGCAGCCCAGTATTACTGCCCATGTTTGAAGGGCGCTGTGTGTCTGTTAAGATGAGACAATGCCCAGTGCACAGTGACAAACACTGGTGAACTGATACACTAACGATGCGCTTCATGAGATCAGTCTTCTGCGCCATGTTTGATGTTGGAGGAGACCAACCAGCTCTCGCAGCCAGTTTCGTTTCGTGAGATCAGTTTACTGACACATGTTTGATGTTGGAGCAGAACAACCAGTTCTCGCAGCCCAGCCTTGCTGCCCATATTTAAAGGGGGCTGTGTGTCTATTAATATTTAGAAGAAAGGCTTGAAAACAGCAATATAGCGTTTTTGTGTGCTTACACTTTAAAAAGGTTGCGAAACCACAGATTTACCATCTTGACTGACAATATGTTATGCATGCCAATAGAATCAATCAGCAATATCAGCTGAACGGCTAATACTTGCACAGAAGACTTTGGTTTTTTGATAGACAAGTCATATATACCAATTCTAAATCTGCGCTTACTTTTGAAAATGGTTGAGAAACCGCTGAGTGACAAACTTTCATGTGTGCCAATATGATCAATGATGGTCCTGGCCCAATTAACAAAGGATCTTGACAAACTTTATTTCCCTGAAAGATAATCATATTTTAGAAAGAGGAGGGCGAAAATCATGGTTTTTTGACCTTCAACAATTGACCTTCAATTGCTGCTGTGAGTCACAGACTCAATGAATTTCAAAAATTCTAAGACGGGTAGAGTCACAATAATTTGTACAATAAAACTGTGCCTTTGAATAGTTCAACCGGACAATTTTTGTGGTGTTAAACGCTCATGAAAATTTAAAACATGAAATTGAGAAAAAAATTTAGTGAAAAAATAGTTTCACCCATAAAAATTGAGTTTGCATGCACACGACTAAGATTTTTGAAATCAGCATTAAATTTTGGTCCAGAAAAGTTATTTAGTTATCATTTAGAGGGCTGTCCCATTAGGACTTCATGGCAATGTTCGATAGTAATTACCAAAGTGACCCAATGTTATTACACAGGCAAAAATTTGGCAAACATTTTTTTGCTTCAAAATTGGATTTTTTGGGCAGGAATCATTCTTTTATGATCCCTTCCACCCCTTCTTCAGTTTGAAGAAATTGAAATGCCTATGGATCCTCATTGGCAGCACCCAGCAGAGCCACCAGTGTTCACATGGGATAATCTGGGCTTCAAAAGCTTATAGTGCCAGAATATCCATTTCTTTAAGAGTTTCCTTATGCAAGACAGTGCCACAGCGCACACTGCCAAGACGACAGCGGACTCGTTCACCTTCCACAACATCGACTTCATCCGCCCCTAAGATTGACTCTTCTCCAGCCCTCGATTTGAAATCATGTGACTGTTCCTTGAGGGGGTACCCGGAATCGAAGGTCGTCAGAAGCCCCACACCTCCCTCCAATCCTTTATCCGAGCCCTCAAAGCTGAGTGGAACTTCAACACTTTGTATATGGATTTGATTTAAAAGGCCTGCATATCCGTTCAAAAGAGACAGTGAATGATGAAAATGATTGGGGCGGATACGTTGAGTAGAGGGGTCACTTCGCAGCCTACATTTGTGTATTTTAAAATGTTTTTTTGTAATTTGCTGATATGCATATTCCCTTAAACGACATACATACCACTTCATTATCAATCAACTTTTGTTTTTACATTTTGTACAATTGCCATTTAGCTGTACAGCTGATTTTTGTTGCATAATTGGAAATTGGTAAACATATAGACCAAGAATAGGGCTTTAACATCGCAGAGGAAACTCACCTCAAAATTCAAAATCGGGTATGAAGGCCATCGTGATCACACTGTAATTTCTTTGCAACTGTTTCATAAATAAAACATTTAAACTAAAATTAAACATAGCAAAATAATTGAAAACATAAGAAATAAATGATATTAAATTATGAAAGGACGACTCCAACTGCTCACTAGTTCTTCAAAATTGCCTGTAAAAGCTCCAGCATATATCGTGTTGTTCTGGTTTGCGTTTCGTGGCGGATTGTCTGCAAAATGAATATTTATAGTGTGCCTAGTTGGAAAACGATCATGATTTGGATTTGAGGCTTTGATAATGCTGTCTAAATATTCTAGGTCTGGATGAGAAGGACAGTTATCAGGCAAAATGTAGGAGCGAATTATAAGTTTATCTCTGCGCGATTCTAAAGATGAACAAGCAATTTGTATCGTTTGAGGATCAATGCTTTCCATGAAAAAGCCTTTATTTTGAGATACAATAAATCTATTTGGTGATGTGCAATGTATGCTGAAAGCCAGACGTGAACAGACAGGTGATATTGGTTTTAGTTTGAGTAATGCTGTGCATGGCTGCTCAGGTAGAAACACTAATGATGTTACTGCTGAATTTATCATTGTTGGTATAACTTGTTTTCTGATTCTGCAGACTGACTCAATAATATTTGGGTAATATATATGAATGTGCCCTTTTAATGCAAGATTTTTGGGACATACTAACTTTTCTGCAACTCTTGATTAATGCTTTTTTTATTGGAGTATGATTATCAGGGGGAGTAGGTGACTGCATCAAGGTGAAGAAAGCCAGTGTTGATAAGGGTCAAAGGCCATAGTATGTTCTGCAATAGAAAATACATATAGGGCTGGCATGAGCGGAGCGGTAGTGCCCAGAGGGGGCCGAGCTACCCCTGGGCATTTTAGGGGAATGTCCCCAGAAGATTGACAAAATAAAGGCAATTTTGCTAGATTTTTGAAATTTCTTTGTTTCACTGCGGCACTGAACTCATTGCTACAGTGTGCTTCAGACGCTTTTTGCGACCCTTCTCTGCTAGTCAAAGAAAACGTCTTTCCAAATGGAGGGGCTGACTATCAGGGATGGGGACAGGAGACAGGCCGATCACTGGGCTCCATTCCCAGGTGCTTTGGCTGGCACTCCCGGATGGCGACGCTGCCGTAGGATCTTTCCGAAAGCAGCAGCCGGACGACTCTCCATACGTTTATACGTAGGACGCTCCTGTGAGCACTGAGGAAAAATAAAAGGGAAACTGCAGAAGCAAAGGCACTAAGTGTGCTTTTTGCAAAGTCAGAGTAGTATCTATTGATTAAGGAGGTCAACTATAGTTTTATCAAATGAACAATATATTAGTAAACATAAATAGCAGAAATACAAAAAATGAGGGTTTATAGGATAGACATGATTACTTTTGGGATGTTTCTTGGGAAGCTGCTGAACCCATTGATTTAGGAGCATCAGCGGTGTCATAAACTTTGTTGTTTACGTGGTCCTTGTTGACATCTTCTTTATTCTCTCCGTCTTTTACCTCGACGCCATTTTCCTGCTGGTTTTTTGGAACCACGTTGCTTTTCTCGCTCTGGGATTTAGCAGACTGTGTTTTGTTGGTCTTTTCCATACCTACAGCTGATTGTGTTTGTCCATTTTCTTTTTTGGCTACTTTATCACTTGTATTTGGCTTTTCTTGCTGCAGCATCCACCCATTCTTTGCTATTTAAATTTGTGATACTATTTCCGTTCGTCTAGCTAGCTTTCTGACCTTTTTTATCAAGATAATTTAAAGTTTCTTTTATTTTCAGCAAGTAAGCTATAAGTCATGGTTCTTTATAGCCCATGTTAACTATGTTCTCTGCATACAAAAGCCCCTGCAAATCTGCAGTATTGATACCATGTTTCATATAAATGGTATAACTGGTTAAAAGACCCTCCCGCGCTAATTAGTGATTGCCACTCTTAAAAACTATATAGACATATATATTCAGTTATTTTAATAATCCTAGATTTGGAAAAAAACCTCAATAACTCTTCCTCTTAGGTCAGGCAATCGTCAACGGGACATGGTGCTTAAACCAAAAGAAATCTTGACTAATTCATTGTCCGTAGCTTATGTAGGACTGCTCAAATATGCAAAATACTGCCTTTTTGGTCACAATTTCGGCCCTG
The DNA here is from genome assembly GCA_030248095.1 of Ptycholaimellus sp. GST1_10. Taxonomy (NCBI): domain Eukaryota; kingdom Metazoa; phylum Nematoda; class Chromadorea; order Chromadorida; family Chromadoridae; genus Ptycholaimellus; species Ptycholaimellus sp. GST1_10. The sequence continues at coordinate 25,934 of JASANA010011928.1, read as the reverse complement.
CTGAGTCCCCACCGGCAGATGGTCTGGGCAACCAGCTATTTTCATAGCAGCTTATTTGGTCTAACAAGCAGCTTTTCTATCGGCAAATGCTCTGCTTTGCAGACAGCCATGCTTGGCTTCTTTCGGGCTTGTTACGGCTAAGGAGCGCAACTTAGTCCGTTTTGTGGCTTCGTCAGGATAAACAGGTAGAGAAAGAAGGCAGAAGACCATGCCGATGTTTAGCTGGACACAATCACACCGGCGGCGTTCTCCCTTTTCATTACCGGCCTGCTGAACAAATGACCTGCCCAATCACCCCCCAAGCTTCCTTACACCACACACAAACACGCCTACACATTCTTGATTACACTTGCTCACATATGAAGTTTGTCACTCAGAGGAAAGTCTGTGGTTTCTCAACTTTCAAGAAGCATGACAAGACAAAAAAACTCAAGTGTTCTGTTCAATTATCAGCCGTTCACCTGCTACTAATTATTGATGGTATTGTCATGCACAATAGTGTGTCACTCAGGTGGGTAAGTCGGTGGTTTCTCAACCATTTTCAAAAAGTAAGCACAGATTTGGAACTGCTATATCCGACTTGTGAACAAAAAAACTCAAGTGTTCTGTTCAATTATCAGCCGTTCAGCTGCTACTAATTATTGATGCTATTGTCATGCGCGAAAGTTTGTCACTGAAGAGGGAAAGTCTGTGGTTTCTTAACCATTTTCAAAAAGTAAGCACAGATTTGGAATTGCTATATACGACTAGTGAACAAAAAACGAAGTGTTCTGTTCAATTATCAGCCGTTCAGCTGCTACTAATTATTGATGCTTTTGTTATGCGCAAAAGTTTGTCACTAAGAGGAAAAGTCTGTGGTTTCTTAACGATTTTCAAAAGGAAGCACAGATTTGGAATCGTTATATACGACTTGTGAACAAAAACTCAAGTTGTCGGGCAATCTCAAGATTACAGTAGCATATAAAAAACTGTATATTGCAAATGTTAAAACCTTTTTACCCAAAATAAGAAAGGTTTTAAATGCTCGGAACCGGGTCACCCCTCCAGATCTTCCTAAAATTGCATTACCTTTCAGGAAAAAAAAAGTTTGTCCAATCCGTCTAGAATTCGCCCGTTCCCAGCATGTCCAGGAACATATACACAATATATATATATGAGGACAAAAGTGAGTAACCTCTATAGACCGCGGAGCGGCCCTACGGCGCGTCTCTGCGGTCAAAAATAAATATTTCACGATTGTAAGACCCTTTACACCTAAAACATCATGAAATTTGGCTAAAATAACAGTTGATGTTATTTGTTTCTAAAAAAGAGTAGTTTTTCTCTTTTATTACAAATTAGTCTTAATTTTAAGCCACATTTTATGCTTTAGGGCAATGATGTGCATACTGTATGACTCAAGTTAGAAAAATGGTCATAAATACACATCAAATAATTAGTTTGACACAAAAATTTAAGAACACAATGTTATGGACATTTAGTGGCAACTTGTGTTAAATTTTCGTCAAAAAATATTAAGTAGCTCTGGAGTTATAGTTGATTGTATTTGGGGTACGAATAAATCATCCCCCCCACGGTATATCATATATTTTAACCTTATTTTTTATGGGCTTGCCTTGGATTTCATGTTATTTCTCAACGACCAAATCAGGTTTTGCCAACAAACATTATGTACATACTTTAATTCATGTTTATACATAAAATCATATCGATTGATCCAGTATGAAGTTGTACTAAGACTATGTACTAAGTTGCTGCAATAAATTTCTTTGTTTTGATTTAATAAAATGTTCCCCTTTTTAGCGGTCATGCGAACCCAAATGCAATGCGACCCGAGCAGTGCGATGATAAGCTGGCAGAAATGGAAAACGCGTTGGGGTGGGTTGAACCGATTACCGATGAAGTTGCACTGATGATTGTCGTGATTTGGGAAAAATCCCATCACCGATTCACACCCCTTTCTTTAAGTCCTCTCCTTTGGACCAATGATGGCCAAATGGAATCCAAATGGGAAATGGAAAATTCCAAGTGGCCGGTCACCGAGTGATTTAACATTTCCATGTGTTCCATTTCGGACTTTGGCAAAAGACGATTTCCCATTTCCATTTTTAACATTTTTTCCATTTGGGAACAAAATTTTCTGCAGCTGTGTTTTGACCAGTTTTGAGACCTTTTTGATGTTCGGCAACCGCTGTAAAGCATAAAAGAAGGCTGGAAAACAACAACAATACCTCCTGAGATGAGAACAGATCAGTCAAATTGAAACATAAAGCAGCTGACAATAAGGCTAGTAATTGCGGTCCTTGAGAAACTGGGCATTGCAGTGGATCAGCACCTCACTCACGACCTGATTGTAGGAGAGGAGGTTGCGTTTGTGATTAAGCATAGTGCCCATCGAACTGAAGAGGCGCTCTACGTCACTAGAGGAGGAGGGCATTGAGAGGATGGCAGCTGCAAGAGAGCGAATGGGGGACTCCTTGCTGATGAGGGGGAGGAGGGTGAGGTAGTTGTGGCGGGTTGGCTCCACCGTCAGCCACCAGCGGAGTGGATCAGCATCTGCAATTGTCCCTAATGTGTGAGGGCTGCATAATTGAGTTGGGAGAGGAGTGGGGGGACCTTTTGCCTTCTCTGACTCGTTGAAGTTGAGGCCCTCGTAGGTATGGATGAGCAGTTTGATGCGGTTGACCTCGGAGTTTAGGCGCTGGAGCTCTGGTGGGAGTTCATCCTCCTCCTGGCCAGCACCGGCGAGCTGCTGTGGCGTCTCGCTGAGGTCCACGGGGCGGGAGGCGCTGGTGGTGAAGAGCTCAGAGAGGTTGAGGAAGCCGTCCATGTCCTCCTCCATCTCATCCAGCGATGACTTGTGCTCCCCGCTGACTTTCTTCTTCTTGGCAGGTGGGGGCGGAGGGGAAGGCAGTCGCTGGACTTCTGGATCCTGCTGAGGGAGCTGGTTTGCACGGAACTGCTCCCGTACGTCAGCGGTGAGGAAGTCGTTGAGGAACTTGATGATGGTGGTGTGGAGGGCCTTGTTCTTGATGAACCAGTCGCGGAAGTGTGGATCCAAGAAGGCGGCTGCTCCTGGCAGGGGGTCGAAGTCCTCCAGCTCGGGGTCCATGATGCTGAAAATGACTTATGATTGTGTAACTGCACTTGCAAATGGAAATGAAAAGGGGGAACTTGGAAAAGCGGAGCTTCATCTGGTGCTTGAGCGCCTTAGTGAAGCTGCGGATCTCGGGGTACTCGGACTGGCTGAAGTTGGGCGAGGAGAGGCAGAGGATGAGGCTCTGCGTGTCCTTGAGAACTCGAGACATGGCGGGCCCTGACTCGTGTCGCAGGCGGACAGTGTTGAAGAGCTCCAGGACCTTCTTCAGCTCGCCGAGGACGGTCCACTGCCTTGCCCGGAACTGGTCGACGTTGATGTCGTGGTGAAGGATCACCTCCACCAGGGGCTTGAATGATAGTTGCAGTTTAATGCTTTCATAACCAATGTTTAGCACAAGGCCAAGGAAAAGGTTGCGCACCAATGCCTTCATGTTGGCCAAAAAGTGAGGGAATGAAGGAGGAATCACAAAAGGGGCATCCATGACCATCTAACAGCCTTCTCAAGGACACGCCAGAACACCACAATAGTGCCTGCAATGGAACCAAACACCTTACAGAACACCCAGGGGCGTGGGAGAGAAAATTTTTGGGTTTTGGAGCGATTTTAAAGCGATTTCTGGCCATCTGGGGGTCTTCTAAATGGAAAAATTTTCCATTTTTAACATTTCCACCTTAAATGGTAACTTGGCCTTTTTGGGATAACATTTCCAAGTGTTCCATTTAGCCAGTGACTTCACCGCGAAACATTTCCAAGTGTTCCATTTAGCCGGAAGGTTCCCGAAAATAACATTTTTTTTAACATTTAACATTTTTTCCACCTTTTGCATTTTCCATTTGGCCATCATTGCGTATCACTGAATATTCCTTCTGACTCATGAGTTTGAGTGCAAGGCATCGATGCCAATCCCATTCTCTATAGCCGTCACTATAGCCGTGGCAAGAAAACGCCTGAATTCCACCGAAATCCCCCACAAACAGCAGAATTCCACCTGCTGGCCAGCAGTTTGCCTAAAAAGGCCCTATGGTGCGCAACTCATTGCGTCTCATCCTTCTACTAAATGTCCGACACTAATCCTCTTGTGTCCCCCCTCATAACACCAGCACCCTTCCCATTCTCAGTTTCCTCTCCCTTGGCAGGATCGACCTGTCTCTCTTTTTGCATCGCAATTAGCAATTAGCCTTCTCCCTAGGCTTCTCAGAAGGCACCCCATAGCATTTGTGGGAACTCCCCCGCTACCACTCCCCCTTTATAGGGCCGTGAGGGGCAGCGTAATTTGCTATTAGCCATGTCAGCAGCTTTTTTGGCATCTGGACGCCATTTGAGGGCGTTTCAAAAGCTGGTTTGCTTGTTAAGCAAATCTTTGTTTCTCAATCAGATGCCAAATGTAGGCTCTCTCTGAGGCTAGCATTGGTTTTGGGGCAGTTCATTAGTCAAATGCACTGGCCATTTGTTGGCAGGGCTTCCTTTTGAAGGAATTTCAGTTAGAGAAGCCTTATAGGCTAATGGCTGTGAAGCCAGGACCATGCCGGTCGAAGTTGTGAATATAGGTTCAACAACTTTTTGGCCCTATCTGGCATTTGGTTGGCACCCTTCAGATACGATCTGAGAGGATACAGCCAGATAGGACTGAGAGAAAACAGGGATGGCCTGTTTTAGGGCGGAGTAGAGGCTAGGTTAGGATGAAGGTGTGGGACTGGAGGTGTCCTCCATGGCCTGGGTTTCCTCCAGGGGAACCCCTGACTGCTGACCAGCAGAGCCCAGTCGCGACGGGTCGTGAGGGACTCTCACTCACTCTCACTAACGCACTGGGATGCTGGAAGGCCTTTCGGCAGCAGAACACCTGGAGTCGATCAGAACCATTGTAGAGTTCTGCTGTGTGGGGTGAGATGGGGAAGACAGGGTTTCTTATCCAGGCGAGGCTAGATGGGACATAGTGCACAGGTAAGAGCTCAGAAGCTGGTCTAGGTGAAGACTGAAGTGGGATATCGCTGGAGGAGGCAGAGAGAGCAGTCTAGACGGTGTTGTGGCTAGAGCTGCTTGCTCAGCCACTTCCTCCGCTCTCTACAGCATCGCTAATTCATATTTGACGACAATAATTAAATTCATTTTTTGTCACATTTGCTATTTCTTTAGCAGAGCAACTTATGTCTTATGTCTTGTATTATAATACCATACTGATGCAGCATCATTAATTCATAGGCCATCATGTAACTTATATGCAAAATGAACAAACAACACATTATAATTACCAGCCAACATAGGACTGGTTCATCGTTGTTTTTACACATTTTGCTGGTTAATTCAGCACCAAGTTTTCCAATAATATTTAATAACGCTAACAGCTTTGGAGTATGATTCATGCTATGTTTAAATAACAATAAAAAAGGAAAAAAGCCTATAGTGGGCTATTCGTGGTCGGAGTATCCGTTCTGCCCACAAAATCCACTACGTGAGAGCAGTCTTTGCACTCCGCTATGCCCACAACATGCATTATGTAATAGCAGTCTTTGCACTCCATTCTGCTCACAACATGCACTACGTGAGAACAATATTTGCACTCCATTCTGCTCACAATATGCACTACGTAAGAGCAGTATCTGCACTCCGTTCTGCCCACAAAATCCACTACGTGAGAGCCGTTTTGCACTCCGTTCTGCCCACAACATGCACTATGTGAGAGCAGTCTTTGCACTCCGTTATGCTCACAACATGCACTACGTGAGGGCAGTAGTTGCACTCCGTTCTGCCCACAACATGCACTACATGAGAACAATCTTTGCACTCCGTTCTGCACACAACATGCACGGGGTCCCGCTTCGGTCTGCTTTGGGGTGTTTGTGTTGGGGGGGGTTGCCGTGCGCTCGTGGAGCGTATTGCTGGTCTGCCAATCACGTGGTGGGTTGTGGGCATAGTTTACTGCAAAGACTACTCTCACGTAGTGCATACTGTGGGCAGAGCCAACTGTAAATATTGTTCTCACTTAGTTCATGTTGTGGGCAGAGCTGACTGCAAATACTGCTCTTATGTAATTCAGGTTGTGGGCAGAGTTTACTGCAAAGACAGCTCTCAGGTAGTACATACTGTCTTCAGAGCCGAGTGCAAAGACTGCTCTCACGTAGTTGAGGTTGTGGGCAGAGCTGACTGAAAAGACTGCTCTCACGTAGTGCATTACCGATCGACAGATCACTATATTCTAAACTGCATATTCGCTCATAGGAAAAATTGCAGAACAGAGTGCAAACAATGCTCTCACGTAGTGCATGTTGTGGGCAGAACGGAGTAGAATGACTGCTATCATGTACTGCATCTTGTTGGCAGATCGGAGTGCAAAGACTGCGCTCACACTACAAGATACGAACAGAGAACAGAGAATATGTGTATACCATGCGACGTATACATAGTGTACGTGTTGCAGGTTCAGCATCCCGCTCAGCATGTCCCAGATTCTCGCCACTGCTCTCTTGCCTGCCAAAGCTCCCCATAGCTTGGCCCTGGGCACAGTGACCTTGGTAGCGCCATTCTGGGCGATGATGTGATTCTTGCCAATGAGGAACTGGACGGTGCTGGACTGCTTGAGGTGGAGGGTGTTGTCGTATGCTTCGTCAGAGACATTGGTGGATAGGATGAGATGGATGGGTTCCTTGCGCTCAATGGCGCCGATCTTAGGTGATGGCGCCAATCTTCTCCAGGTCCTCCAACAGCTTCTTGAACTCATTGGCCCGGTCTCCATCAATCTTATCACTCCACTTGAGCAGCGGCAGCATGTATCAGCGAAAAAAGAGCTTGAATTGCAGGAGAATGGGTGTGAAAAGACTGTAGACGTCATAGGCTCTGGCGACGGCACTGAGGATGTCCCGCTTGGTGAGCACCGCCTTGTCCTCCAGGTCCTGGATCTTGATCCCGCCTAGGCTGAGCGTGTCGGCCTTTGTGTCCCACTTGAGGCCGAGAGCCTTGATGGCGGTGTTGCTATGCTTGGCAGAGTCGGGTAGGTCGAAGAGGATGTCGCAGTTGCTGGCGTACTCCTGTAGATCCATCACTGCCTCCTGGAAGACGCTCATTAACCCGTTGGCGAGCTTCTTGCCCTCCTCCTCATGCTCATGGTCAAAGAGACTGACGATGTTGTCCATGTACGTCTGGCCGGGGATGGTGAGGATCTGGGAGCTGGTGATGCCATGCTTGTCCTTGCTTGCCTCTTCCTCACACAGCTTCGCAATGACCACCAGTAGGACCCATGGACTAGACGTGGACCCCATGATGAGAGAGGTGAATCTGAAGACCACAGGCGCTGCAGGGCATTGACGACGGACTCTGTGGAGTAGTCCTGGAGGATGTCAAAGTAGATGGAGCGGGTGCTGAGGCAGAGGACGACCAGTCCCCATCTCTTCCCCTTCCCTCCTCCTCCTTCTCACACCATGAAGGGACCTGCTTGATCAATCGTGATGAAAGAGAAAGGTGGGCTTGATCAATTGAAGTGGTGTCGGGCATAAGGGCCAATGGTGATGGTGCGCTGGGGATTTTGCTTGAAGACCTGACAGGCGGTGCAGTGCTTGGAGATGGCCTTGGCAGTTTTCTTGCCCCCGTTGATCCAGAAGTGATCCTTGGAGGCTTGGAGAGTAGCTGATGAGCCAGTGTGGCAAACTTGCTGGTGATAGTGGTCGAGTAGGAGGTGGGTGGTGGGGCCATCGGGGATGATGATGGGGTTGGGCTTGTCGCAGTAATTGAACCTCCCCCCGGTGCGCAGTAGTCCATCCTTGTCCCCATAGGTGTTCAGGCTGGTGCGCTGCTGGGTGGAGAGGTCGGTCTGGGTGGTGCGGATGATCGTGAGCTCTGCCTCCTCCAGCTCCTGGCTAGTTGGACACGGCTGATGTGCCGTCTTCCCCTCCTTCATCACCTTCAGCCACCTTTTTAGCCATGCCAAATGTTTGATCAAATGACGGTAGCTTTTGAGTTGAAATTTTTTGTACGGCTGGTACTTTGCCTCTTCTGTATCCTCTATGGATCCTTTCTGGCAATTTTGGCTCTTTTTTGGGCAAATGCCTCTTTTCTGGGCGGACTTTTTCTTTTTTTCCTTTTTTATTGTTCTTTGAGCCGTATTGAGAATGTGGAGCCATGTGGAGGGTATGTGGAGGGTGTGGAGGCCATGTAGAGGGTGTGGAGGGCGTGGTCGGGGTCCCGCAGGTCACGTCGGTGATGTTGCCTGTCTCCCCCATGACCTCCAAACTCTTCTCCTCCCCCGCGGAGTGCTTGAACATCTCGCCCAGGTAGGCCATGGCTGAGGCAGCTGTGAAGCTCGTTTTCTCCCCTTCCTCCCTCGTTTTTTTCTTTTTCTTCCTGGTGGGTGGCATCCCCGCTTCCAACACCTCCTCCTCGCTGCCCCAGGCGGTGGCCTCGTCAGGCCAGGTGGTGATCTCCTCCTTGAACCAGGTTGGGCCGGAGTAGTAGAGGTGATTGGGAGTGAGCTATGACGCTGGTGTAGGGTGGGTGACATAGTCGGCTGGATTGTCAGTGGTGCAGATGTAGTGGATGCAGTCGGCGGGGATGAGGGTGAGGATCTCATACATGCGCTTGCGCTCGTATGGCCTGCTCAGCTTCTCCGCCCACTTCAGCCACCAGTAGATGACCTGGGAGTCCACGTTCAGGAACACCTGTTGCAGGTTCAGCGTCCCACTCAGCATGTCCCAGATTCTCGATGCTGCTCTCTTGCCTGCCAAAGCTCCCCATAGCTTTGCCCTGAGCATGATGACCTTGGTAGTGCCATTCTGGGCGATGATGTAATTCTTGCCGATGAGGAACTGGACGGTGCTGGACTGCTTGAGGTGGAGGGTGTAGTTGTAGGCGTCGTCGGAGGCATCAGTAGAGAGGATGAGATGGACGGGCTCCTTGCGCTTGATGCTGAACTTGCAACTGTAGGTGATGGCGCCAATCTTCTCCAGGTCCTCCAACAGCTTCTTGAACTCATTGGCCCGGTCTCCGTCAATATTGTCACTCCACTTGAGCAGCGGCAGCGCGTTTGGGCAAAAAAGAGCTTGAATTGCAGGAGAACGGGTGTGAAAAGACTGTAGACGTTGTAGGCCCTGGCGACGGCGCTGAGGATGTCCCACTTGGTGAGCAACGCCTTGTCCTCCAGGTCCTGGATCTTGATCCCCCTAGGCTGAGCATGTCTGCCTTTGTGTCCCACTTGAGGCCGAGAGCCTTGATGATGGTGTTGCTATGCTTGGCGGAGTCAGGGAGGTCGAAGAGGATGTTGCAGTTGCTGGTGTACTCCAGTAGATCCATCGCCGCTGCCTGGAAGATGCTCATGTACCCATTGGCGAGCTTCTTGCCCTCCTCCTCATAGTCGAAGAGACTGACAACGTTCTCCATGTACGTCTGGCCGGGGATGGTGAGGATCTGGGAGCTGGTGATGCCGTGCTTGTCCTTGCTCGCCTCTTCCTCGCACAGCTTTGCAATGACCGCCAGTAGGACCCATGGACTAGACGTGGACCCCATGATGAGAGAGGTGAATCTGAAGACCTGGACGTTTTTGTGGGTGAGTGGCTTGGAGATGTCTTTGGGCAGGATGATGAGGCAGGCGTCGCGCTCCTTGGCTATGTGCACTTGATAGAAGGCCTTCTTGACATCGGCAAAGAAGAGGCCGGAATAGCAGCGCAGGCACAGCTGCAGCTCCAGCAGGTCAGTGAGCAGGTCGGGGCCCATCTCCAGGAGGTCGTTGAGCGAGAGGCTGGTGTCTTTACTCTTGGCGCTGGCGTTGACAACGGGGCGCAGTTTGGTGGTGACGGAGTCCACTTTGCGCATGCTGAAGTGCAAGAGGTGGTGTATGAGGCGATTGGTTGGTGGGGCGGCAGTGACATCCTTCAGGTTGCCCGATGCTCATCAAACATCTGGTAGTTCTCCTGGTGCTCACTGATGGACATCTATTTAATACTTATAGATAGAAAGAAATGAAATTGTAATATACATCAGTTTCGTCAGTACATCAGTTTTCATTATAAACATGATTCTGGATGAAATCTACAGAATTGTTTATTTTTGACCGCGGAGCGGCCCGAAGGGCCGCTCCGCGGTCTATAGAGGTTACTGAACTTTTGTCCTCATATATATATATATATATATATATATCTTATATAATACGGTTGATGAAATGCTCGGTGCAGAATGGTTTCAAAGTGTATCCAGGCATATGATAGCATTTTGGATAGATCTCAGCGAGTTTAACAAAATATATTTTCTTATCCTCGCAGTTTTTCCTTAATAATGAATTATGATTGAAAACGTGTCGATTTTTGCAATTTTTGGATCTTTTTAAACTTTATTATGCTCTAGCTCATTCAATTTTTGACTTTTCTTGGCGAATTTTTGTTTAAATTCAATCCTAAATAATTCTTTTTAAGGCCATCAAATTACTTTTTCATTTTACTAAAACTATTGTAGCAAAAAAATCATTGAGTAAAGTCAATTTTCGCGATTTGGGCCCTACTTGGTGACCAGATGTTTCAAGGCATTTATATGGGAAATATTTGTTCTCAGAGCTGACATCCACTGCTTGTTGCGATTAGTCTATCTCTAGACTGGAATAATGATAGGCTGGACTAAGTCAATCATTGATTTGATTGTGGTTGATGTTCAGTGAGCCATAGTACCTACCTGTACTTTTATCCTATACCTTGGACAGGTTCAAGAAATATAGAAAGACTCCAAAATTGGCATTAAAATGGACGAGAAGCTGATATGAACCAGCATGCAGTTCGTTCCTGTTCAATGGTGTAATGTGCATGATTGTGCACCTAACAATGCACCAAAAGGTGGCCGCGCGAAGCGCGGCCACTGACCAATATTACTAGTATATATATATATATATATATATGCGATCTGGAAATGCTGGGAACGGGCGAATTCTCAACGGATTTGGTCAAACTTTTTTTTCCTGAAAGGTAATGCTATTTTAGGAAGATCTGGAGGGGTAGACCCGGAATTTGAGCATTTGAAACATTACTTTTTTGGGTAGAAAGGTTGAAAAATGGGGTATGCTGTAAAATGCTCAATTCTCAACGGATTTTGACAAACTTTTTTTCCCTGAAAGGTAATAATATTTTAGGGAGACCTGGAGGGGTGGAACTGGTCCCGGAGCATTTGAAACATTACTTTTTTGGGTAGAACGTTTGAAAAATAGGGTATGTTGAGAAATGGCGAATTCTCAACGGATTTGGACAAACTTTTTTTTTGCTGAAAGGTAATAACATTTTAGGAAGATCTGGAGTGGTGGAACTGGTCCCGGAGCATTTGAAACATTACTTTTTTGGGTAGAAATTTTGAAAAATGGGGTATGTTGAGAAATGGCAAATTCTCAATGGATTTGGACAAACTTTTTTTTTGCTTAAAGGTAATAAGTTGTGGAGGAGGGGGGGGGGGGGGAAGCTCCGCGGTCACCTATTGCGCTCTGCGCCATATACTTGTTTGTAGAAGGCCTCACAAAGACTACGTGACATTTGCTCGCGTAAAAGACTGATCTCACGAAGTGCAAGTTTTGTGCAGATCAGAACACAAAGACTGCTCTCACCTAGTGCAGGTTGTGGGCAGAACTGAACACAAAGACTGCTCTCAAGTAGTGCAAGTTGTGGGCAGAACAGAACGCAAAGACTGATCTCACGAAGTTCTGACCATATAAAAACTCCACATCTCATTCATAAGCAGGCCGTGATTTTGGCACAAATGAAAGAGAAATATAGATGTAAATATGTAAACAAATTGTGTAAATTACAATTGAATATAAAAAAAATCAATACCTTAAATTTTAAATTTATTAAAAGAGCGAATGTATTTTTTGATATGAATAGATATTAAAATAACTAAATTAGACACAACGCTGTAATAATATCAATGCAGGCAATCGACATACGCAGCGAGGATCGATTTATGTCAGGTATCTGAAAAAGGAAAAAAACGCAAAAATAATTAGTTTTGACCGCTGAGTGGTCTGAAGGGCCGCTCCGCGGTTTATGGAGGTTACTATCCTCTATAAACCGCGGAGCCTCTTTAAACCCAAAAAAGTGATGTTTCAACTACTCCGGTACCAGGTCTACCCTGCCAGGATCCAAGCGGCAAGCTTTAGCTTTAAGGAAAAAAAAAGTTTGCCACGTTTCGTGGAGAATTCGTAGGCCCCCGGCCATTCCAGATAGAAATGCCATTATAAAGTGAACGGTAAACGTTTGGGCCCCCCAGGATGCTTACTGGTGCTACTCCCTCTCTGCAGCTGACGGATTGTCGGAGAGGAGCGCATGGTTAAGTTCATGTGGCCTAGGTCAAGAAACAACTCAGTCATCAACTTTTATATCGTCGTCAATATCTATCTACTTGCCAATTTCAAGTGAAGAAGCAAACAGGATGGGCAAGACGTAAATAGTTGAAGCGGGAATGCTGGACTGTGCGAGGAGCCAAAACCAGAGTGAGACACTTCGCGGAAAATATTTCTTCGCGCATGGATTTTCGATTTTTAAATATTCACTATTGCAATTACTTTAGCCTATGACGGAACACATGATTGAAGACTCATCACCAACATGGAAGTTATTTTTATGATTTTGGTATTTGCCATTACATTACTTTATTATTTCTTATTTAGCTTGATAAGTCCTTATGAAACCTCATAAAGCATACTTAGGATGGCCATGGATATGAGCTTAACTACTTCATCAGCTGTGAAACGTTTGCAAAAAGAACTGGCGACCATGCAGAAAGAGAAAAACGATTGGTGCAGAGCTGAACCAGTGAATGGGAACATGTTTGAATGGAATGGGTTAATCCGAGGGCCATCTGGTAGTCCTTATGAAAAAGGTGTGTTTCATCTCAAAATAACATTTCCGCCTGACTATCCTTTTGCTCCTCCAAAGATTGCATTTGTTACACCAGTATGGCACCCTAACATTTGTAAAAGCACTGGGCAGATATGCTTAACAACCTTAAGACCTGGAGAAGGAAACTGGACACCGTCTCTTACCTTAACAAAGGTTCTTCTCAGCATTTCCTCCTTACTATCTGAACCCAATCCTGCTCATGGACTCAATAATGAAAGTCTAGTACTTTACAGAGACAAACGCTCAGTGTGGGAAAATACTGTTAGGGAACAAGTTAACCTCAATGCCCTTCCTGCTGATTCAAGTCAACCATTAAATGGGGCTGCATCTTTTTTATCAAAAATGAAATAATTGCTTTAATTTTTTTAAACCATTCACATAACTTAATGTCCTGCCTTCATTTTTTATGGTATCGATTTATTATATTCATCATTTAAATTTATTTTAAAACTCAGTAAGTGATTTATCTCCTATTAAATTGAGTAGTAAACCTATTGTCGCATTATCAACAATTTCTAAGATCAACAAGTATAATGGCGCAAACCGCAATAGGTGACCGCGAAGCTATCCCTTGAGGAAGTACAAAGGTTGCCATGGTTGGCCAGTAATTTATTGATTATCATTGTGATTATCAATCATTCTTTGTACATGTCCCCGTAATCATCCAATAGACTGTTTTACTTATTTTTGACCGCGGAGCGGTCGGAAGGGCCGCTCTGCAGTATAAAGAGGAAACTGAACTTTTGTCCATATATATATATATATATATATATATATATGGAAATACTGGGAATGGGTGACTTCTCAACGGATCTTGACAAACTTTTTTTCCTGAAAGGTTATACTATTTTAGGAAGGTATGGATGGGTAGGCCCGGAGTTTGAGCAATTGAAACATAACTTAATGGGTAGAAAGGCCAGAAAAATGCAATATACAGTTTTTGCGCTGTAGCTCATATAATCTTGAGAATTGCACAGAAGACTTGAGTTTTATTGTTCACAAGTCGTATATAACGATTCCAAATATGTGCTTACTTTTGAAAATGGTTGAGAAACCACCGACGTATCCTTTTGAGTGACAAACTTTCACGCATGGTATTAGAATCAATAATCAGCAGCAGCTGAACGGCTTAGAATTGCACAGAAGACTTTGGTTTTTTGATTCACAAGTCATATATACCGATTCTAAATCTGTGCTTACTTTTGAAAATGGTTGAGAAACCACAGACTTGCCCTCTTGAGTGACAAACGTTCATGCATGCCAATAGCATCAGTATGCAGTGGCATCTGAACGGCTTAGCATTGTACAGAAGACCTTGGGTTTTTGATTCACAAGTCATATGTAAAGATTTTAAATATGTGCTTAGTTTTGAAATTGAATGAGAAACTACAGACTTGCCTTTTTGAGTGACAATGTTCACCCTTGAAACAAAATCAATCCTTAATTCTTGGCATCTGCTACAGGTGAAGGTGGATGGGGGAAGCGCTCCGCGGTCACCTATTGCGCTTTGCGTCATATACTTGTTAAGGTACATGCGCATTTCTATTTCTATTTTACCTGACTTGGAAATGCCTGGTCTGGTTTTTTCTTTTTTCCATTTCCATTTTCCAGGTAATCCATTTCCAGGTGCACCGAATTCCAGGTAGAAAAGTCTGTTATTAGGCTAAAAATGCACCTTCAAAATGCATCTTCTATTCCCGGATGGGTCCACTTTCGCCAGCATAACCGTCTTAATGTTGCCACAGTGCACATAATTCCAGGTACTCGTTATTGGCCATACGGGACCCATTTCCTTGGCGATTCCTGTTTCGCTGGTCAGCATTGGCCAAGGCCATTTTTTTGGCAGGCAACATTTAACTCCGCATGAGCTCTTTCGCTGCCTCCTCATGCAATAGAGGCGAATCTAGGAGCAGAGCTCCACCATCGACCTCAGCTAGGGCAACGCAGGAAGAAAATAAGATCTCAGAAGCCTAGTAAGTCATTAAAAATGCTCCATCTTAACGTGAATGGTTTCCGGAGCAGTGTTCTAGAGCTGAACAAGCTGTGTCATAAATAACACATAGATCTCAAACTGATTCAAGAAATGTCCATGTTGCAGACCACGTCCACCTTCAAGTCCCTGCCGCATCAGCCTTCAAGAGCATCAATGTGCAACTGGAGCTCCCTTTGGTCACCTGCTAGTACACAACCTAGCTGGTGTCAATAGAATATAGGCTTGGTGTTGTGAGTAATGGATGATAAGGTTGATGTTCTTTTGGAGTGGAAGTTTTCGCAGAAGCAACTATACATAAAGTTATCACCTATTCAATGGGTGTGTCTAAGCTTAAGCTAAATAGAAACAGTATACTTCCGAGTTCAGGGGTAGGTTGAAAATTGTTGGGGGAAATGGCTTGTCACATTAGCCGTCATTGATCGATACTTGATCTCGAAAAACAGGCCTGAAAACCAACTCTAGGCACTCTTTTTGAAGTAAACTGACGCAGACGACCAGAAAGGCACAGATCGATCTTATTGAATACAGGGCCAGGGAAGGTGTGAGTTCTTCGGAGTTTAAACGGATCAAGACAGCTGCCAGTGTGCAACTATTTCTTATAAGATACACGAATAGCGGAATATCAGTATGGGGTTTGAACTTCTGAACCATTTACGCTCAAGTCAGGGAGAGATGATGGTCAGGAAATAGTGGACGAACTCTTATAGGGAATGGATATAACCTTCTCGATTCGTCAAGTTCTTGCAAACGTAGACACCGTATTGGATAAACAGGATAACAACGTTCCAGCATTTGCTGCAACAATTCACTTTTGCATGGGGATGTGTCCTTGACAGCTGACACGCCTCCTTTGCAAGGCCAGGAATGTAAATGAAGGATTATCGGAATGGAATAAATTAACATAGACCATCATTCCGTTAGGTCAAAATATTAAGTTAAAACAGTTTAAACAGAAAACATTATTATTTCCAGAATTATCGCAGCATTTTAGTAACAATATATAATGCGATTTGAATATTTTATTGACTGTTACAAAAAGGGGCTTAAAACAGAAACGAAAAATTATGGCTATTTGTTTCAAATAGTACCAAGAAAAATACTCTCCAGCAGGGGATGTTTGGATCTGAACATACAAAACCAATTTAGATAAAGAGAGAGACAGGAGAACCAAAGTAGACCGTCAATCTCAGGGATCGGAGAGCATCACCTGACTGAAGGCTGCGTCCCATGACCCCCACACCGCGAACAAAATGTTCGAACATTATGATCGACAGATCTGCAATGTGAAGGAGTTAATATTCACGCCCAGCCTCTGCTCGCGCAAGGTGTGGAAGGGACTGGGCCTCCAGGCACCCGGGCTGCAGAAGGAGCACCCGGGATTTATGTGTGGCAAATGTTACAATATGGAGGGTGCGATTCAGCTCTACAATCAGGTCCAGGAGCTTGCCGAAGAACACCTTTGATCAAAGGAGGAACAGGCGGCCTTGGAGAAGCGTGAGTACCAGGCCCTGTGCAGATCCATGCGACGCAAGCCATCGATCAGGCGAAGAGTGTGGTGAAGGCCTCGGAACCGGAGCTCCTGGACATCGACTTTCGCATCCCGGAGCGCAAATGGTGCTAATTCGGCCGCCCCGATGATGCAGAAGTAGACGAGGAGGTCTGGGCCTGTCACTACCCCGCCACCCGCTCCCCACAGCCCATCCCACATGTTCTCCTCTTCACTTAAACGTTTTTCATGACGAGATTTCATAATAGATGGCTGGATGAGGGGAATTAAGGGAACACTTATTGTAGAATAAGCGCTGGGTGAACAAGAGCGCGGGTGCGAGTAGGGTGGATGTGAAGGAGGATGGGTGCCACCAGGAGGCCTCGGACAGCGGCTAACTCTTATTCCACTCCCATTATCGATGCCACCATTGTCGCCCTTGGAGGAGCAAACGCACCTAGCACCCGACAATCCTCCCCTCAATCCTCCCCGTCAACAACTTCCCCTCTCCGATCCACACACCCTCTCACCTTGAGCAGGAAGAGATGCAGTTCCATTCGCCGCCATCCACTAACACGAGTTCTAGACGCCATAGCACTGCCCTAAGTTCCGCATCTCTCATTTTTCAACTTTGCTGAGCCCTTTTCAAGTATCAAAAAGGCCACTATTAGCCCCAGAACAGCATTATTTTGTGCAAAAATCTGGCCCCCTATTACCTTTTCGGTCTCTAGTCTCACCTTCTTCTTGTCTCCAAAAAACGGCAATAGCCCTCCTTCTCTTTGTCTCCAATCCAGACTCAGCATATTAGCAATGAGATCTGGAGTTTTGTTTTTTCGCACAGTCATAAACTATTATTACCCTCATGTCTGCATTTACGCCCAGTATATAGTGATGATGAGCTCATCAATAACCTCAATTCTATTTTCATTCCCATGCCATGCCTTCCAGCCAGTCCATATATTCCAAACCAGCCTTCATGTCAATCCATGCCAGTCATGCAACATTGCTTCCATTCAGAGTCACCTCTATTTGTTGCGAGCCAGTCTGTGCCCTTGATTAACCATATATCCAACATATAGAGCATGACAGGCCAACATATAGAGCATGACAGGCACATGTAATACCCCTTATGCTCGAAATCTAGTTAATGCACAGTTTGGCCAGCTAAACGGGAGAAGGAAATTGGGCAGACTTCGTTTCACTGACACTAGCGTATTTTTGTCAGCTGCTAGACTGAGTCCGGTCAGCCAAGTTGAAGTTTCACTGGAAAGGGGATGGAAATAAATATCAAAATAATCTACTAACGCCCAGTCTAACATAGGCAGACATTGCACTTGGAGAATTATTTTGCAGGGAACAATACTCAACCCCCAGAGAAACAAAGCTAAAAGACAAAGCTAACAAACAAAATTGCCAGACATTATTCCAGACATTGTCACAATGCTAGAAAAGTTCATTGCAGTTCTTAAAAACCGCTAATTTAGAGATTTTGCCCTTACATTGGTTCCGAGCTAGTTTTTTCAGCAACTTATCTAGAATGATCACGTCCGCCTCACCATGTTTGACCCATCAAAAAATTTATAATAATATCATGAACGAAGGGCGGAGCTACCTATGGGCATTTTAGGCGAATGCCCCCCCCCCCCCAAAGCCATTTCGGGGGGGGGGGGGGGGGCAACGCCCCCCAAAATGTTTGAAAAAATGTTCACTATAGGCAAAACAGCCAAAAACATTTGCACTCCGCGCAGTGTTGATAATTTTTTGCCAGTGTTTAAGTCTATTTCTATTTAATTTTTTTCCAAAATCAATCAAAATTTTGTTGCATGGGCCAGATTGCCTAAGCACATTTTGCCTTGGTTTCTGTTTGCCTAAAAGTTACAAAAACCTAATTTTTAATTATTTCCAAAGCTTAAGCACAGTAGTGAAATGATCACACAAATTCTAAAAGTTTCGAAGTTTTGTATTCTTCATCATAAAAACATATTTGGCTGTGTTGGCTCAAAAAAAATGGCGGGCTGTGTGTATAAGTTGACGAATTTTATTAAAGATGAAGATTAGAATTTTTGAAAAAAAACATTTGCAACCTGTCTGCAACAAGAAAAAAATTTTACCGCGCGCTTCGCGTGCACTTTTTCTAATTTTGCTTATCAACAATTTTACTACAATTTTGTCCTGAAATTTTTCAAAAAACGGAATGCACAATTACTATACAATTTTAAGAATCATTTTTCAATTTTGCCCCTGCCGTTTGCTATTGTCCTTTTTTTGGAGACAGGAAGAATGTGAGACTAGAGACCGATAAGGTAAATAGGGGGCCGGATTTTGGCACAAAATAATCTGTTTGGGCTAATAGCGGTCTTTTGTATGAAACTTGAAAAGGGCTCAGCCAGGTTGAAAAATGAGAGATGCGGAACTTAAGCCAGTGATATGGCATCTAGAACGCGTGTTAGTGGACGGCGGCGAATGGAACTGCATCTGTGTGTGGAGCTGGACCGATCAAGTCTCGAGGATTTTTACAATGAATTGAAAAGTGGAGGTGGCAACGAAAGTGGAAGAATTGAGAGACATGCAGCCGAGCGCAACAATGCCCACAAAAGCTGTAAACTCAAACCTTTCCTTCACATCCTCCTCCAAGACAAAAGAAGAGCTGTGAAAGCTCAAAGCATATGGCACGAAGGCCAACATCAAATCCAAAAGGGCAATCGACATGAATGTCTGTATAGAAACCAAGGGACTAGAAGTCCTCCACAAAATCGCAACTGACAAAAACCAAAGTTTGGGCAAATGGGAGAAAGCTGGAGAGGGTGCCGAAGATGTCAAAGATGATGAGCTCGCCCACGTGGAAGGCAGGCTGGGCCGGCTTTTGTGACTGACGTTGAGCTCCCGGAGGTGGGTTGTTGGGCTGTGCTGGTGGTGTGGGTGTGGTGGGGCCTTGGGTGGCTGGGCGGTGCTGGGTGTGGTGCTGGGGGTGTGGGTTTGGCGTGGGCTTGCGGGTGCGTGTTGTGGGGGTGGTGGCTTGTTCTGTGGCGGCTGCGCTGCGGCCTTCTCCTCTGTCCTTTTCCTCTCCTTCCTTGAGCACTCGGACGAATCTTTCTGCCCCTCCATGTGTCCACGGAGCCTTGATCGGACCAAAAGTGAACTTGAGCTTTGGCTGGGAGGAGAGGCTGTTGAGGACGTCAGTGGTGATGAGGCGGGCGGCGCCCACAAAGGCGGTGCTGTTGTCGCAGCAGATATCCCATCCCCGAACCCCCGCCACGCTGTGCTGGACCCTGGCCACGCCCTCCACACGGCCTCCACACTTGACTCACAACTTTGAAAAATGACTCTTGAAATTGTATAGGAATTGTGCACTCCTTTTTGGGAAAAATTTCAGGGCAAAATTAGTAAAAATTTAAGATAATCTAAATTATAATAAGTGCGTGAAGCGCGCGGGAAAAACTTTTTTCTTGTTGCAGACAGGCTGCAAATGTTTTTTTTCAAAAATTCTAATCTTCATCTTTAATAAAATTCGTCAACTTATACACACAGCCCGCCAATTTTTTTGAGCCAACACAGCCAAATATGTTTTTATGATGAAGAATACAACACTTCGAAACTTTTAGAATTTGTGTGATTATTTCACTACTGTGCTTAAGCTTTGGAAATAATTAAAAATTATGTTTTTGTAACTTTTAGGCAAACAGAAACCAAGGCAAAATGTGCTTAGGCAATGGCCCATGCAACAAAATTTTGATTGATTTTGGAAAAAAATTAAATAGAAATAGACTTAAACACTGGTCAAACAAGTATATGGCGCAAAGCGCAATAGGTGACCGCGGAGCGCATCCTTTATATGATCCTTTTAACTCAAAAATCAAGTATGTGGTTTCTCAACCAATTTCAAAAGTAAGCACAGATTTAGAATCGACATATAAGACTAGTGAACAAAAAAATCAAGTCTTCTGTGCAATTCTCAAGACTTCAGGTACTACAGTGCAAAAACCGCATATTGAAATTTTCCAACTTTATACCCAGAAAAGTAATGTTTAATTGCTTTGGGACCAGTTCCACCCCTCCAGACCTTCCTAAAATGTTATTACCTTTCAGCAAAAAAAAAGTTTGTCCAAATCCAATGAGAATTCGCTATTTCTCAACATACCCCATTTTTCAAACTTTCTACCCAAAAAAGTAATGTTGCAACTGCTTTGGGACCAGTTCCACCACTCCAGATCTTCCTTAAATGTTATTACCTTTCAGCAAAAAAAATTTGTCCAAATCCGTTGAGAATTCGCTATTTCTCAACATACCCCATTTTTCAAACTTGCTACCCAAAAAAGTAATGTTTCAAATGCTCCGGGACTAGTTCCACCCCTCTAGATCTTCCTAAAATGTTATTACCTTCCAGCAAAAAAAAGTTTGTCCAAATCCGTTGAGAATTCGCTATTTCTCAACATACCCCATTTTTCAAACATTCTACCCAAAAAAGTAATGTTTCAAATCCTATGAAACCAGAGTTCCACCCCTCTAGATCTTCCTAAAATATTATTACCTTTCAGGGAAAAAAAGTTTGTCAAAATCGGTTGAGAATTGAGCCTTTTACAGCATTTTCCATTTTTCAACCTTTCTACCCAAAAAAGTAATGTTTCAAATGCTCAAATTCCGGGTCTACCCTTCCAGATCTTCCTAAAATAGCATTACCTTTCAAGAAAAAAAAAGTTTGTCCAAATCAGTTGAGAATTCGCCCGTGGACAGCATTTTCAGATAGACATATATACGCATATATATATATATATTGGGGAAAAAAAAAAGACCGGACAAAAGTTCAGTAACCTATATAGACCGCGGAGCGGCCCTTCGGCCGCTCCGCGGTCAATATCAACACTGCGCGAAGTGCAAATGTGTTTGGCTGTTTTGCCTATAGTGCCTAATCCAATCAAGTAGTCCCTCGTAGAGAGAGGGGAGGAGTTTTGAAGGTTGGACATTGGAGGACTGAGTGAGAAGAATGTTTTAGATTTGAGACAGTGCACCAGGGTTTACTGGGTTGAGAGATGTGCATGAAGCTGGTCTAAGATTACAGCAGAGTTACAAAGCATTTGGCGCTCATATCATTAAGAGTGCTGCTGGATCCCGCGTTGCTCCGTTTCTATCTTGAAGAGGATACGCAGCTGAGGGAGGCTGCTGGACTGCTGCTGCTTATTCTCTGGGCCTGGAGGAGAGTGATGGGTACCGTGGGGTGGGTGATTTATGCATACCATTTTTTCAATCAACGAAAACTAAAGATGTACTCAATATTATTTGATAAAAACTTATCAGACATACGCCTAAGTGTTGCCTACATTGTGATGAATTTTTATCCCAAACGAATTTATTCTAACGGATTTATGATTATTTTTGTACTATGCATCATTGTATAATACTTTAGCATAAAATAACTGGAAAAGTAAATTAAATTAATTTTTTGCCATTTTATGCCTTTTTTAAAAGTTGTTTGCTATTAAACAAACAAAAATAAATATTAGGGCACCATTTTATTTTGATGTTTTCTAGCGTGATAGCCTTGGTGAAATCTACAAATAAATATTTACAAGCACAACATCCAAGAATTTGCTAGTTTTTTGTAAAACTGATGACTCACGCAGCAAATATGATCATAAATCCATGCGATCAAATTCGTTTGTGAAAATCTCCTGATATATGCAACAAGAAAAAGGGTATGCATAAATCACCCACCCCACGGTACCCATCACTCTCCTCCAGGCCCAGCGAATAAGCAGCAGCAGTCCAGCAGCCTCCCTCAGCTGCGTATCCTCTTGAGGATAGAAACGGAGCGACGCGGATCCAGCAGCACTCTTAATGATCTGAGTGCCAAGTGCTTTGTAACTATGCTGTAATCTTAGACCAGCTTCATGCACATCCGACCAAGTAAACCCGGTGCACCGTCTTATTCTAACACCCTTCTCACTCAGTCCTCCACTGTCCTACCTTCAAAACTCCTCTCTCTTTAGAGGGGCTACTTGATTGGATTAGAAGGTGAAGGAGGAAGGAAGGAAGATGAGCCTGACGGCTTCCGTGATAGCGGCAGAGGAGGCTGCAATGCGAGCAGGGAAGACGGAGGAGGGGAAGACTCCGCCCCGCGTGGTCAACCTCATCGAGTCCCCGCGGCTCACCTTCCGTCTCACCGGTTCCCCTCTCTGTCTCTCTCCTGCCTTCTTCAATCCTCATACCTCACACAGGACGAAACATCAATGACCTCAATTCACGAGCCACCGCCGGCAACTTTGAAAGCAAGGAGCAAGAGGCCCTCGCCATTGCCTATGCTCTCGGAAAGGTAGCATAAGGCTGCATAGGAAGGGCTGTCAACTGAAGGCAGAGATGGCATTGCAGTCGAAGGGAGAGCCGGCGGACACCTACATGCACACTGCCATGCTTGTTGATATGGAGAACAAGAAGGTTGTGAGCCATGCCCCCACACTGTGCAAGCTGGGGCCCACGGAGCATCTGAACATCAAGAACCTCCATCAGACCACCTTCCGCCAGGACCGCCCCCGCCCCCAGCCACAACTACATCGGTGTCATCTACGACGAGGAGAAGTGTGTCCTGTACGAGCTGCAGGATGGGCTCATGCTCTACATCCACTACCGCGACCTCCCCAGCAGCAGCAAGAGCATTCTAAGAGTTCATCGCCATTTGTCCCTATTCACTCTTCTCTCTCCATCTGCCTTTAACCCTTCTCCTCCTTTCCAGAGCAGAACCTCCTGCAGAAGCTGACTACTACTCAGCGCAAGTCGGAAGTGGAGGACGGCGTGGACGGCAATGAGGACGACCCCTGGGCGGAGCCGCCCACAGAGCGCGACCTCATTCACATCCCCTAGTTTCCCACCCTCATCAGCACATACACACACTCTTCTGTTCTTTTGTCCAGAGTTTGATGATTCATCACTTCACATGGTCTACACAACCAAATTGAATTCCATTTCATCCCTTTTTTTCCTCTCTAAGGTCGGATGTGCATTCTCGTAGGCTTTTCCGAACTGCACAAGAAGCCGTACCCAGTTTCACCGGTTTACTTATGACCTCTCGCTGCAGAAGTGTACATATGTTTCAATCGTGTCACCACAAATGACTACCCGTCTTCTCCGCCTAGTTTAACTTCTTCTTCTATTTCATCCTTGCCTATCCACATCATCCCTCATAAAGGGAAATAGGCTGTCTATCCTCTGCCTGTTCTAGAGAATGTAAGGAAATTAGCGAACACATTCTGGCGGTATTTGGAACGCTCTTCTTTTTTAACGTGGTGTTACAATGCGCTGAACTTACTCATTGATGACTAGAGCATGAATACGCTTACATTCCATTTCTTTCACTTACGACTCCATATGTAATTCCTCTCTCGCATTCATATTCACCCTTTTCATCCATATATAATTCCTCTCTACACATATTCCCAGATTGCATCCAAATGTAATTCCTCTCTATATATGTAATTCCTCTCTCAGTCCCAATGCGCTATATGTAATTCCTCTCTCGGTTCACTCCATTCATGTTTTGCTAACCAAGTTTTGCATCTCCAAACACTAGACCAAACTTGACGAGCCTCAAACATATCGGAATCATTTTGACTTTGACAGGGCTTTTTGTTGTCGTTTCATTTTTCCTTTCTCTCCTTTTACGCCCAGTAAGCAATGCAATAGATGCCTCTTTTTGTTTTCTCTGACGCGGAAGGAGCCGTACCGCGTCTGAAACACCCTATGTAAATTTTTACCCTTATCAGATTTCGCTTCTTTGGGTCAATCACCAAGGTCCAAAGTTTGCAAAGTTTTGACAACTTCACTTTTCCATTACTTTCCTCGCCATCAAACGGCATTTTAGAAAAGTCGGGACGCTGTACACTGTGTCAGCATTTTCTTTGCTACAAGACTCAGCAGCTTTTGTGCAATATTCTGAGCGGATTTTTTTTATCATCAATTGTGTCTTTAAATAACTGGAACAAATAAAAGGCAACTTTACACTTTTTAAAAAATCACAATACATAAAAGCAAAACGGAAATCACGGATGATCCAGTTTGGCAGATTTCAAAGCTTCTGCAGAGCGGTATCCACTCCTGGTGCTTCTCTGGCCAAATCATAGACTAGCACCAGGGCCTCCTTCACTGATTTGCTGCCGCCTTTTGACGATTCTTAAGGCTCCTTGATCCCAGCATCCCAGCAAATCTCCTGCAACATCTCCCCGTAGAAGGCGCCCTTCACCGCCTCACCCGTCAGGTCCTCCACCAACACCATCGGCATCGGCACCACATCCGTGTGCCTCACCACCCTAAACACCTCCCTTGTCCTGGTTCCTGAGGCCTCTTTTGAAAACTTGGCTCGAAGCGCATTCAATCGAACATAGGCCCCCACGAGAGGCAAGGCAGGGGATGAGCGTTTAAGGGCAGGCAATTTGGGACGCCTAGGAAGCAAGGTAGGATCATTTACGGCATCCAATGGCCTTACCTTGGTACTGCGGGCAGGGTTTGCGGAGTTGGTGACGCAGCCTGTCCCGGCGTTCGTCATCCGCTGGCGCCCTACCGATGGCCTCCCTGTCGGGTTGCTGGTGACACCCGTTGGCAACGTCCCGTGGGGACTGGCGAGCGTGAGGACCCCACTGGCTTCCAGCACTCTCGGCCCCCGGCAACCCCGATGCCCCGTCCTTCCAGTCAGTCTTCCAAGGAGGGGTTGGCCTAGATCCGGGAGGCCCTGGCCAAGTCCTCGGGGCCTCCGGGATCGCCCCCGCCGGTGAAGAAGGCCAAACCAGCTGTCCACCTGTGATTTGTCGCTTCCTTGTTCCTGGGGGTCCGGGTTCTTCAGACTGGGTCGTTGGCAGGGATGGACGGAGGTGCTGAGCCGGATGCCAGCTGGCTGGTGGGAGGTAGCGTGGGGGAGAGTGGGAGGGAGGTGGAGCATCCGTCGGGAGACGTGGAGATCCCGGTTTAGGGCAGGCCCCTTTGCCGCCGCCGGTGGACTCGGGCCTCACTCCGCCTCGGCCTCCCCGTCCGGCTGCCTCCGGCCCAGCCACGCCCCCGGCCCCGCCCGCCTCCAGCCCTGATTTCCGCTGGATTTCCTGCTCTGTTTCTACACGCTTCCTGTCCAGGTGCGCATGGAGCGCTGGTCGCGGATCCTTCGGCGCGTATGACGGAGGATGCTGGTACTTCCGGTCAGGCTTCCGGGGTCGAGCAGCCTCTGGTCTGAGTGACAGTTTAGAGGAAGGACCCCATGGTGACCTATTTCCGCAGTAGTGGTCCTTCTCAGGGGCTCCGTCCCCGCACGGTGGTGAGATGGTATTTATGTCTGATTTCTCTTTGCTCCACGATCTCTCGATAAACTTCTGGCCCGATGTGGTGGGACATTTGGTTGCCGGGTGCGGTGGTGAAGGGTGAGGTAGGAGTGCGTTGCATGAGGGCAGGGCCTGTTTCATCTCGCCCATACTAGCGTCAGGTTGATGGTTGGCCTAATACGCACTGTAGTCACCTGAGTGGCTCATTCATTCA
>JASANA010011924.1:0-51266 GCA_030248095.1 Ptycholaimellus sp. GST1_10 | reverse complement strand
GGATGGCCTTCTCAGCTTTGGCGGCATCCAGGTCAGGCGAATCGGAGGTTGATGCTGAATGGGTCTTGCCGAGGGGGCGTCCACGCGGCTTCTTCTCTGGGTTAGGCGGAGGAGTGCCGGCTCTGGTAGGTAGGGCGCCGGCAGGTTGCTTGACCGCTGTGGCGGTTCTGCCTCTGGTAGCAGGAAGGGGACCCTGGGGGGCAGCAGCAGGGAGAGGGGGTACAGGAGCAGGGAGAACACGGGCAGCAGCTTCCGCATATGCATCTATGGGGTCAAAACAGAGGTCTGGAGGCATAACGCGTGCAGGCTTTAAATGGTTTATATGCATGGTCTTGGTGAGGTCTGGGAATTCTAGGGGATGAATAACGGCGTTGGGCCGTTTCAAACTAGCAATTCGCCAAAGTCCGGTGAATCTGAGGTCAAACTTTTCATGGACATGTTTTCTGGCCCAGACCAAATTTCCGACTTTGAACGGTCTGACTTTTGCCTTCTTGTCGTACTGATCTTTTTGCTTCAATTGCGCTGCCTTGGAATGCTGGCGCATATTGTCCCACATCTTTTTTAGATTGGCTACAGCCTCGGTTGTAAACTCTGGCTGTCTCACTGGCAGACCTTCCAAGGTCGGTTGCAATCCCTCGGGTAGGGGGAACTCGCAATCAAAACTGAACAGGGCATGAAAAGGCGTGTCGCCTGTCCTTTCGCTGTATGCAGCATTATGGGCAAACACAGCGTAGGGTAAATGCTGAGACCAGGTGGACGGCCTTTCGTGACAGAACTTTGCTAAAATGGAGATCAAAGTGCGATTGTACCGCTCGCATTTTCCATCTCCTTGGGGATGGTAAGGCGTTGTTTCTATTTTAGCCGTGCCCATTTCTTGGGATAGAATCTTCACTAAATGCGCACAGAAATTGGTGCCTTGGTCACTAAGCCATCTTCTAACTCTGCCGAATTTCAGGACTACATGCTTCAAGAAGGCTCTTGCAGTTGATTCGGCCTTGATGTTCACCAGCGGTATCGCTATGCTGTAAGAAGTGAAGTAATCACAGCAGACCATGATATAGGAGTAACCATTAGACTTAGTCATGGGTCCCATCATGTCACTGGCTACAATTTCAAAAGGTCTTGATGCCTTGATGGGCATTAGCGGCTCTCTGGCCCCTGGGCTCATAGCATTGAACTGTTGGCAGACTAAACAAGCTCTGCAGAACTCTCTTATATTTTTGACCATGTTTGGCCAGTAAAAACGGCTTTTAATGGTGCCGTAAGTTTGTTTGAACGCGAAATGTCCAGCAAACTTGCTGGCATGAAAACAGTGAAGCAATTGCGGTATGCAAGGGCGCGGGACGAAAAGTAGCATGGCTCCCTCCTCCCCTAAGAAATATAAGAGGTCTTGCTCGTCTGTAGCGTATAAGTGTGCTGAGCACGTAACTTTTTTGCTTAATTCGTAATCTTGAGGCAAAGTGCCTTCTAAAAGGTTTTCGACCATTGCACTGCAGAACACATCTTTCTTCTGTTCTTTGGCAATTGAGATTGAATTATCGAAATATTTATTTTCTTCTATTGAGAAGACAACTGAATTTTTCAGGGTTGCTTGATGTCTCGTATTAGTGCCGGAGTATTTTTCTGCTTTAAGTGGTTGCTCTGAAACATCAGGGAAGGGCATAGGTAGCTCTTCATACATCCTTGAGAGGGCATCTGCATTAACGTGGTCTTTTCCTGCTTTATAGCATAGGAACGGTTGGAAATTTGAAATTTTTAGTGCCCATCTCTGCAGAATAGGCGTATCATTGAAACCTGAAAGGACGTATTGAAGCGGTTTGTGGTCTGATTCCACTATGATACTTGGATGGCCTAGTATGTAATTTTTAAACCGTTGCAACCCAAACAATATTGCTAATGCTTCTAACTTTATTGTCGGGTAATTTTTCTCGCTTTTTGTCAATGATCTGCTTGCATATGCTATTACTCGTTCATTTCCATCAGCATCGCATTGAGCGAGTATGCAGCCTAGACCGGTTCTTGAAGCGTCCGTTTGCACCAGGAATGGCTTCTTTTTGTCCATGACTGGGAAAGCGAGCACGGGAGGGCTGCTTAGAGCGTTTTTCAGTTTCGTGAACGCACGTTCTTGTGCATCCTTCCATATGAATTCCTTATTTTTCACTAGCAGGTCATACAGTGGTGATGCGATCGCAGCAAAATCGCGAACGAATTTATGATAGTAACAGCATAAACCCAAGAACCGTTGTAACGCTTTTGCGCTTCCCGGTCGCGGATACGAATCTATTGAATCTGTTTTCTTTGTATCCACCTTAATTCCTTTTTGTGATATGTTATGACCTAGGTAGGCTATTTCTGATTTGAGGAACTCACATTTCCTTAATTTGCATTTGAGATTTGCTTTCTTAAGGCGCTCAAACACTAAGGCTAGGTTTTCACATAGGGTGTCGAAATCCTGTCCACCGACGAGGACATCATCAAGGTATATCCATACTCTTCTCCATAGGTATCCTTGCATGACGTTGTGCATGGCCCTTTGGAAGCTCGACGATGCTGCGGAGAGCCCCATTGGCATAACAAGATATTCGTAGAGACCGAGATGCGTTCGGAAAGCTGTGTATTTCCGATCGCTCAGTCGCATTTTAATCTGGTGGTATCCGGCTGTTAGGTCTAGAGCACAGAATTCTGTTATACCAGCAAGTGAGCTTAAGATTTCATCTGTGCTTGGAAGGTTGTATACGTCTTTAACTGTTACACTGTTAAGGTGTCGGTAATCATGTACCATTCTTGCGCTTCCATCCGGTTTGGGTACGATTACGACCGGACTTGAATAGGGTGAGTGCGATTCCTGGATCGCACCCATTTTCAGTAACAGTTCGATCATATTCTCCACCACTGGTCGTCTCGGTAGAGGAATTGGTCTGCTGCGATCGAAAGGTTTATAATCTGTCAATTCTATGCAATGTTCTGCATTTAACGCCTCCCCTACGTCATAATCAGTTCGGCTAATGCACATGTGATATTTCTTCAATATTTTCATTATTTTTTGTTTTTTCCACATAGGCGTTGCCGAAGAACCGATTTTTGCGGTTTTTTCGATAAAAGCCAAATGCTCCTTATGTGACGGCATAGTGACTTGCTGAAGCGATAAGCATTGCTTTGAAGTTGATGAAATGTTTTCCTCTTGGACACTTTCAACTTGTATTTCCTCGTCTTCATTGCAAAATTCCAAAGGAAATATTTGATCGTTGTTCCATTGGTCGACCCATCCCAATTTTGTACCTATGCGCAATGTGCAGGGGTACGTTTTGCGATTAACAATTGGCACTGTGATAACATCTTCTCTTGAAGTTAGCAAACAATCTTCCATATACCAATTGTTTTTAGAGCTTTTATGGTTGTTTTGCTGGAAAAGAACAGTTGCATGAGGGTTTTCAAAAGGATTTTTGCATTTTACCAATGTTAATGCATTGGGTGCCAAAGTGACATTGCTTAAAATTTTCAACGGTGCCTGTTGTTTGGTTGTATTTTTGGACCAATTTCTTGAATATTTAATTTCATCCACTTCATTTTCGATTTCGAAATTTTGAATTTCCTCACCTTCAATTCCAGATGAAATTGAATTTATCCTTTGCTCTTGCCAAGGTGTGTTTGTTGATTTAGTTTCTTTATTTGGTAAAGTGTCCGTTATTATTTGATTTTTAAAATCGAACAATAAAAATTTAAATCGTTTGAGTAAATTTGTACCAACAATCACGTCGAAACAGCTATTTTCGTGGTCTACGACGATGAATTCTGTTTCTGGAAACTCGCTGTCTAAAATTCTGCATTTCATTGAAATCGTGAAACAGGTTTTTAATAATTTCCCCGTTGCGCCTCTTATAGGAGCTTTTACTGTGCCTTTTACATAATGAATGCCTCTTTGGTCAAGCTTACTCACTAGCGAGAGCGGAAAAGTTGTTACATGACTACCTGTGTCCAGCAATGCTCTTAACCGTCTCGGTGTTCCATCTTTTTCGTAAACTAGAAGTGCTAGAATTGGCCTGTCTTCCAACAGGGGATAAGCCTCCTTGTCTACTCCATAGCAGGCTAAGCTATTGCAATCGCAATGTTTTGCATGGATCATTTAAAAATTAACATTGAGTAGCAATTGTGGAGTCGCTGGGTACTCTGCTGCTGCTTCCTAGCGTGAATACTGGTTTTTCTGTGCTAGGCTCCTCCGGAACAGTTGCTAGGCGTGGAGGTTTTGCTGGTGGGCTTTTTGCTTTCGAATAAAGGGCCACTTGGGCCGATGGCATCAGAATTATTTTTTCATCCTGATTTGATTTTGACTTATTTTGCCCTTGCAAATCATCAAGTTCAATGTTTGTTGAGCGGGCGGTTTGTAAATTGCACCAATATTGAGAAGATCTGTGAAATGCGCTGCGTAATTTGGCGTTCAGTTTGAAAGATTTTTCTGGCAAAATACACTCTTTTTGCTTGGTTTTCTTATTTCGCCTATACTTTAGCCAATAAATACCTCCATAATAGCATAGGAGAATGGCGCAAGCCGATACGGCAATTGTGATTGCTAGATTGCAAAGCACCTGAATTGGCCCTTTCAGAATTGTCGTAAAAAATTGTCCTGAAGACTGTGCCCAGGTTTTGAAACCTGTGGCAATGCCGTTCATTGTGGAGGAAACGAATCCTGTTAACTTTTTTCCAGAAGTGTCGAAAGTTTTTTCAAAGGACTCTGAGTCCCAAACTTGCGCTTTTGCGAAATCCTTCAGCAATCCCACTTGCTGCTCCAGTATTTCTTGTTGGTGCAAAGCGGACAAAATGAGATTGATGCTTCCGGCTTGGGCATATCTTTCGTCATGAAACAGCGATGGTTTGTCAAATTTAATGGGGTTGAAAGGCGACGCTAGACGCATCTCTATGTCTAGATTTCGCACATCAACTCTACCAGCCGGTGAAAAATAATCCCATGAATCATCGCTGCGTAATTTCAAGCGGTATACTGAGTTATGGTTGTGTAAACACGGTTTTTCCGCTGCCAGTTTTGTGAGCTCTCTAGAATTTGGCATAATCCACCATAGCTCATTTTTATATGAAACTGGAGTTTTATCGTAGCATTTGCCTTTGAATTTGCCTGACCAGTGGATTTTTACATTATCGACATGATGGCATTGGTAAATTAAAAATGCATCTCCATTTGGTCTTGCAATTAAATCTGGCCTGCCAAAATATGCTCTTATGGCTAGAGTTGGGTCTAGTGTTGCTAACTGTGTCAAAATCCCGAGAAGTAATTGGTTAGAATGGCATATTTGCATCCATAGGGATCTGAAAAATTCCACTTGCTGTAGAAATAACTGAAAACTTAAATAATTCAATTTCGCGTTTATTGGGTCTGTGTCATTATGTATTTTTGACCACAAGTTTTTAGAGTCGAAATTTGAACTTTTCACTGCAAAGTTTATGAATGATGGGAAACCGTCTGAAAAAACGACGGCTGTTTTGCTTTGTCCCAAAAATGCTGTTGCAGGAAGGCATGCATGCGAGCTTTTGTCCTCTGAGAATCTTTTTAGGTGCGTTATTTCAAATGCAGCTTGTAGTTCTTCAATTACAATGTAGCGTTGATCGCTTATTTTTGCTTCAAAGTTTCCCACTTTATTCCAGCGACACACATCGTGGCCTCCGAACGAGAAATCCCACACAATCACTGCACTGTTTGAAGCGACGCAGTGGTTGGCATCTACGTCGCAGCTTGATAGGTCCGCCAGCGCGGAATAGAGATGGCGCTCAGCGGAAATAGCCGCGCTTCCCACCTGTAAGAAAGCATTTGTGACATTATTGCAGACATCGTAAAATGTCCAATAGGAATATTTGCGGATTAGCTGAATTTGTGTGGCGAATAACTGGGGGCCTAGGGTTTTCAATTTTAAGTTATTGAAAGTTTTATTTTGTTGCATTTTCTGGCAATCGGTAAGTGAGATATTTATTTGATTTTCTCCAAAATCGACGATCGCCTTGCTACCAAAGAAACTAGTTTTTGTGCAGACAAAAGATGAAATAGCCCAGCATTTATATGCTGGGAATGAGATTTCATGTTCATTTTTCACATATAAATCTATTTTCACGGTTGAGACGTTTTGAATAGTTGAAGGCACTGCTGGGCAATTATATGTAGAAGGAAAGGCGAATAACTGGCCATGATCTCCTTCACCGCATAAAAGGACTTCTGAAGCTCCTCTTGGAACTCTATCCAATTTTGTTACTTTATAATTTTGGCTGTCAAAGTTTTCTCCACTTTTGAATTTTCCTGCTAATATATTTTTGCTTAGTAAAGCGAAAACTGAAATAATTAGCCATAAATTTGGGTTGATACCTAAACTATAATCGAAAGTGGTAGATGAGGCCATGCGCTTACCGCGCTGACGGCCTCCGCCTTGACTGCCAGTGCCTCGCTTCACGTAGGTGACTGGCAGGGGTGCTCTAACTTTGAGGAAGGTCTTCCGAATGACGTCAATGCCTATAATTGACATCATCAATAGTAGAAGATTTTGCCAGTGAAGGCAGAGCAGACTGGATAGGCGCTGCTCGGCTTCGTGCTCTTCTTGGGCCTGAGAGGGGAGGACGTTGGCAACTGGCTCCTCCACCGATTTCTGGTACGGTCTGGGCAGGGTGGTGTCCTCTCCATTCCAGTTGAGCTGTGAGGCTGCGCGATTTGTGATGAGGTCGCCGCTGGGTGTGAACCGGTTGCGCATGACAACGGACTCGATGGCGGTGACCTGGCAGAAGGATCTGGGCAAGGCGCAGATGCCTTCCCACTTGAAGGGGACGCAGCGTAAGCGGGAGCCATCGGCCAGGTCTATGGACTCGACCTTGTGCTTGAAGTGGCCCAGGAGGAGGCAGGCGAATGGCTGGTCCTCTGCCAGCAGGATCCAGGGCTGCTCCTCCAGCTCGGGGACGTCGAAGGCAATGGCGGGGCCGTACTTGGGGTACTCGGTGACCATGGGGTTGGTCTCCGTGTCTGTGCGATGTCCAGCAAAGAACTCGTGGATCTTCCCCTGATAGGCCATCTCGTAGCCGAGGCGCAGTTGGGTGTAGACACTGGTGGTGTGTAGGATGGCCATGCGGTCGTCGAGCAGGCCCTCGCGGGTGCGGGAGTTGTGCCAGAGCTTGGAGGCGAAGGTCTCGAACATGTGGATGAAGACCTCGTGCGGGGTCATGATCTCCAGCAGGCGCATCATGTAGGGGTGCATCCAGTTCTGGGCTTTGGGAAGGCACTTCATGACGCACTGTGTGAGCTGACCGAAGTTCATCTTGGGGACGCCGGAGTTGTCCATGACGCCGAGGAAGGAGGCGATGTTGTTGGACTCCTCGTGCACCTTCGTGCACTGGTAGTTCCCGTCTCTGCCGGGCTTGATGAATTTGACGGCGACGCTGCAGAGGCGTAGCCGGAGCATGTTGAGGAAGGGGGCGGCCCACTGCAGGGCCTCGGCTGTGCAGTAGGCCAGCTTCCAGTAGGCGGGGCGGCAGTGCTGCTTGTGCCAGGCCTGGAACTGCTCCCATGACTTGCCCTCCGCCGGCGCTCTGTAGAGCTGGAGAGTTGGGTTGCTGGGGGACCAGAGTAGCGCTGCTCCTTGTGTCAGGGGGTAGGACGGTGGTTCGTCCTTCCTTGGAGGGTTGCAGGCCTTTGGGGTGTACTCCTGGCGCAGAGGGTTCGACTGTCGAATGACGGCTTTGAATCTGTTGGGGTAGGTTGGGTTGGGAGGATTGGGGCGCAAGGCGGGCATGTGGACGGTGGTGTAGCTGGTGGCGAGCTTGGCCACCCTGTACTCGTTGTAGCCGGTCCAGTCCATCATGAAGCACTCCCAGCCGGACCAGGAGTGGCTGACGGGGTTGCCGTTGGATCGCGCCATGATCCAGTCGCAGACCAGCTGCATGCACTCTAGCGAGGCGAGGCATGTTTCATCCCAGCTGGCGTTTGGCTTGGCGCCGTATGGAGGGCAATACCTCTCCATTCCTTCCATCGCCCTGGCGCTGAAGTTGACTTTGAGGCCGGAGGGAAGTTGTTGAGCATTGTGCCTGATGACGGCGATGTCGATGGGGTAGGAGACGTAGCTGTTGGGGTTCTGGGGACTGGAAGGTCCTGGACGAGCAGATGGTGAGGGCTGGTTGCCGAGTGGTGGGTAGTTGCTGTCGCCGAACTGGCTCTCGAGCTTGAAGTTGGCATAGGACCTGGCGGTGTTGCCGCCGCCGAGCTTGCTGAAGGCGGCCGCGGCTGAGGAGGCTGGCTGGGACTCCGTGTCCTCCTCCATCTTCTCCTCCACCGGAGGCTGTGGCTTGGCTCTCGGTGGTTGTTGCAGTTTAGGCGCAGGGTTGTCCTTCTCCTCCAGGGACAGAGCAGCCATCCTGTCCTCATTGGACCCTTCTAGGCGGACGAAGGGCTGTAGATGTACAGCCTCGAAGGCGAAGTGGAGGTCGGTAGTAGGGCGGCGCACTGGGTCGCGGCGGTAGTGGATGAGGATCCGTTTGGCGGATGGGATGTGGACGACGAGACCTTTGTCGCCGTCGATGTTGATGCTGCCATCGCGGAGGAGCTTGACGGCCTTCTGGACGGTGAGGCAGGTGGCCTTGGCGGCGAGGATGGCGGTGATGACGTCAGTGTTGGTCTTGCCGCACTTGTCCACCATGTCGAACGGGCAGAAGCCCCATCGCTCATGGCATTGCTTCAGCTGCTCTTGTTGCATTCCACCCTGGCAGATTGCACCTTTTTTGGATAATCTAGCTGAAAATCGGCAGCTAATCGTTGAATCAGCTGAGACCTCTACTTGCAATAGAAGACAGCGTAGGCTTGGAGCATGCAGGTCAAAACTGCGATCGGTGGTGATGAGCAGCTGTAGATGGCGGGCCAGGCGCTTGGCGGCCAGCAGTTCTGCATCGTTGGCTGACTGCAGGTCTGCCCACTGCGTGGTTCCTTCCAGACACGAACCATCAACTTGGCTCTGTAATGTTTCATGGATTAGGTAACAACTGGAAATTTGGCTTGGAAGATAATTTTGCACTATCAAGTTTGCACGGGAGATGTCGTTCTGTTTGAGGGTAGCCGCAGCGTGCAAGGCGGCGGCATGGAGGGTAGGGATGACGTCTCTCTGGAGATGGTAGGGATGACGTCTCTCTCTGTGCCTAAAATTAGGAAGAAATTAATCATTGGATGAAATTTTGAGATACTCTTGGTATAAACCGTTGTATGCACTGCATAGTAGGTTGTCCAGTTCAACCAGCTCGTGCATCATGGTCCTTACAGGATTCAGCCATTCTCCTGAAGTGTTAGCTTCCTCTGGGTATTTATCCTCATTTTCCACATAGAAAAATAATAAATTGTTCACTTTCTGTTCAACTTCATTCACTGTTAGTGTAGGAAGTTTTGCAAAAGGCACTAACTCTTGCGGCTGAGACTCCGCCATGGCCAGGATGATAGGCTGCCAGCCTATGGATGTAGCTGGGAAGTTGGCTATCCCAGCTGGGGTTGGGATGGTTGGTGCCGGTGCAGGGCTAGGAGTTGAGGCCTCGTTTTCCTTCCCTTTAAACCGATTTTGTTTTTTATTTTTTCTGGCTTTAGCAGAAAATGACAATTTTTTGAGCTTTCTTTGTTTTTTCAAAGAAGATTGGCTAAAAGGTAAGGTACCTTTGAAGGAGCTGCATTCGGTGGTGTCCGAAGTGGCGGGATCCTGACTCTCGTCAGTTCCGAGCGTTTCTTCCAAGATTTTTGGTTTGATTGAAACCTGAGACAGGTACTCAGATAAAAGTGAACCTTGAGCGTTGTGGCTCTGGTTGGTGGATTGTGCCTTGCTGGCAGGAGAGGGAGAGCCGGTGCGGGCTGGGGTCGTGGGCATTGTTGCCGGTGAGGAAGGCCCTGAGGCTGAATCTATGGACTGCGGCGATGCGCTCGCACTGCAAACCATAGATTCATGAATCATTGGACCTACTTACCCTGGCCAGGAGGCACTCTTCCTCCTCTTGAGCTGGAGGCCCAGAGGTCGGAAGGCTTTCCAGGTCGATGATGTTGAAGGCGGCTGGGCTTGGCTCCCAAGTGAGGGAATGAGATTATGGCCTAGCGACTGCCTTTATATACCCTATGTTCTTTGTTTTGACTATAGACTAAGTCATAACATTTAGAATCTCTGAGAACGTGAGAAATGAACGTTTATGAGGTAATTTGCTGAGGACACAACATAATTTCCATTTTTATTGCTGCTATAATGTGCTTTTTTAAATTTCATCATTTAATTATTAATACTAAGTTTCTTTATTTTCTTAGGGATTAAATGAAATCCATTTTACTTCCAACATAGATGTGCGAAAAACCGATAGGCTAACTTTTTTCGTAGATTTTGTCGCACATGAGGAGCCAATCCACTTTGGACATGAGCTCCTCCGATGAGTATAGGTAGATGGTTGGTGCCACGAGCCAGGTGGGCACTTGAACCGTTGTCTTGGTTGTTGATGAAGCCTCGCTGGAGGGGGAGTTTTGTGCAGTAGTGCCGATTGGGCGGGAAATGATATCTACTGAAACTAAAGATTCCCCCGATGATTGCGCTGAGGTCTGGGGGTCTGATGGTAAGCAAGGATATTTATTCTCGCCTTCCATCAATCATGGGCTCTGAATCAGGATGAATTATCCATTGTGAAACATCGCCTATTGTAGTTATGACTAGCGCGGAAAAAAGGTTGCTTTCTTACCTAGACAGGTGGCAAATCTGGCTGATTTCCCAGACGCCGTCGATTCTTGAGCATGGAGTACAGGTCAACGAGATTTTTAACAAAAGTATAAAGCTGGTTTGCAAACGATAGATAGGGTGTTGCTTGGAGTAGGAATTCACAGTCGAAAGGCATTTTTGATTTGAATTTTTAGGCATGTATTTGCCGTCTGCTCTAGTTGACGCCTAGTTTGGAGGTGTGGAGAGGGATGAGTTTTCTAGGCGTGGCCTAGCCTCAAGGACACTCCCAGGCGCTTCCTATTGTTGCCTTAACGGCCGTTCATGGCTTTGCTCCCAAGGCTGGCCTGGGAACTTCTGCTATCCGATTCGTCATGATTTTTAGAAGAAGGATGCTCTGCTGAACATACTAATTGTGGCAATTTTGATTCAGAGTTGGCAGTGAAACTTTAATTGGTTAAGTAACTTTTCGCCGTTCATCCTGGATTTCAGCATTATGTGCGTTTACATAAAGCTGCCCAAAGATAAAATTTAATTATTTTTGACTGCTTTGTAAATTTATCATTTACTACCGAAGCCTTGTTAACATATTGGATTCAGTTTTGACGCCTGTCATTTTATAAGAATAGCGAAGCATTAGTTTAGGTTTCTTAACTCTAACGGTGGTTTCAACACAATTTAAGTTGACTGACCTTGGTGATCGTGCGAAGGATTTGTTCACATTTGGTTGATTTATATATCAAACAAGAACACATCTAACTCATTGCAACATTGGAGAAGCAATACAAATGCGAACCCTTTATGGGCAACAAAACATTGTTCATAAATTGAAGCGAGTAAAAATGCTTTTCCATATGCACTATTTATTTCTAAACGATTGAATTTTGATGATTTTGATTATATTTTCGTTTAGGTCAAAAAATGATGAAAGATTAATTTTGAAATAAGTTGGGTGAAAAGCCTTTTTACTGGAGTTCACGGCGCCCTATGATGCGCCACAGGACGCTGAACTCGTTCATGTGCTGATCGTAGAGCTCCACTTGGTTGGCCAGCTGTCGCTCCACCCAGGAGAGCGTCTGCCAGAGCTCCTGTTGATACTCTGCTTTTGAGTAAGGCTGATTTTATGAGTCCGCGCTGGATGAGGCAACTATTAGTCTTTTTTTGACAATTTTTGACCTATGCTGTTTCTTTGAAACATCACAGCTTGATGCAATGTGAGTCAATGGAAAAGCAGGGAACCTTGGCTGCGTAGACATGGTCCCCCTCCCTGGGTGCGGTGAGGCGGACATAGTGGGCGTGGAAGCCACGCTGGAGGACCGCGCGGGTGGCGCCCGCCGCCCAGCTTCTGAGGTCGGCGTAGTCCCTGATCACCTCCAGCGTGCTGTTCTCTGTCAACATGTTTATTCCAGCTCATTGGGGAATATATTATGCTTGCACATATTTTCGAAATGTTATCATGTAATCTGAGCATGATGCGAGAGTAAATGAGAACCGTTGATCTCCTTGCGGTAGGTGCGGTAATGGTTGAACTGCAGCCGCAGGCCCGCCCATAGGTCAGTGGCAAAGCCGCTGTTGATGTCGGCCAGCCTACGCCCATGTGCCTTTTATTTTCAACACACTTTTCTTGCAGAAAAGGGGCTAACTGGATGAGCAGCTGGTTGAGCTGGTTGGTGAGGTGCCTGAGCTGGGTCTTGAGCTCCTCCAGATCCGCGCACTCCCGCGCCTCTCCAAAGGGGTGCTGTGGGGGGGCGGCGTTGAGGAGGAGGACTCGTGGTTGACGGGGAGGGACGGGACTGTCCTCCCTGGCGTCGGAGTCGTGGTCGCTTCCGAGGGCGGCGTTGGGGTTGGCGAAGTGGAACTGGGAGCCTCGTAGAGGGGGTGCTGGGACTGGGCGGCGCCCTCGTCCTCATCCTGAACTTCGGTGGACCACCACAGTGCCAACCTCCATCTTCTAGCTCTTGTTTCTGACTTCTAACTGGCTAGAAAGACCTTTTTTAAAGACATGCTCTATTTCACTTATTGTGGGCAACTGCGAAAATATGGGCTAATAAGTTTCCGCGAAACAGCACCTAAGTGGGTTGGGTTTTTTAAACAGTCATTGAAACTCTGACTCCCTACACTCTTTCAGGCCAATGCTGTACAGGTTAGGCCTGGTAAGGAGAAAAGGGGTTGTGAAAAGGGAGTGAGGGTGCAGTGTTATGGGGAGAATAGATCTTGCTGCAAGGCCGCGTCCCTGTGGCTTGTGTGCGGGAAGGCGGGGCTTAGGGGGGCACTGAGGGGTGTGGCAGTGCCGCTTTTTATGAGGCCTTACTCTTTCCCAGGCTGTAGTTGCGGGAATGGGCCGTGACTTACTGCTTGGGCACGCCGCTTGGGCACACTGCTTAGTATGCAGCTCTTTTTCATGACTTGCTAATTGCAACCCACAAACCAGCACTAGCTTTTTTGAGGCTGTGGACTTTGCGCAGTGGACATGGTCGGGAAACGACGAATAAATTGCATCTATTAAGCTTTTTGGACAATAGTTGGCGTAACGAAACATCTTTTGAAAGAGTTTGTCGCAAGCTGGTTTCTTGTCTAGCAGTCTTTTGTCCAACTGCACTGCATTAACACCGTTCGTCTTGGATTTTGGGATGTTTCAAGCAAGACCTATTTTCCATTATCAACTTGTGCACTCTGATGGGCGTAGTTAAAGTTAGCCAAATATTACTTTTCAACTGTCTTGTTATGCTTAGTTTGTATAAACAAGCATTTGATATCTTCATATTGAATAAATCCCTTTTAATGATTACAAAAACAACTATAGACTATGGAATGAAGTTTGTGGTAAAGAGAAGGGGGAAGGGGCTTTGCTGGCTAGGCCTGGAGGTCACTCCCGAACACTTCGTAGAGATGCTTGCCCTTCTCCATGTGCTCCTTGTACCGGCTGTCTTCATAGCGCAGCCCGCGGATGGTGTTGTCGATTTTCGTCCAGAGCTTCTGCAACACAATCCTCATTCATGCCTTCAAGGAAGTGGGTGGAAAGGTGATTGCAGAACTCCTCCGTGGGTGGCGTCTTCTGGAATGCCGGTGCGTTTGTTGATCACGGCGTCCTTGATGACGGGGAGGTAGCTATCCTCCCACTGCTCTTCCACCGCCTGGCAGCAATGGCTCAGCCAATCGATGAGGGGCTTCTTCCGGATCAGCGCCGATCCCAGCCCATCCCCCTGCCAGCCTGCTAGGCCAATTATTAGGCTTCTGCTGACAGTTTTGAGGGTTGTGTGTGATGAGTGAACCTTGCAGTTCGTTGAGGTAGGTCAGGAAGCCGTTGAAGGGGACTGGATTTGCAGCGGTGGGCTTCCTGGTCCAGTCACGCTGGAACGCGTTGTTTGTCTTCATGAGCCTCCAAATTTGTCCAAAATTAGGTGGCTTTTCTCAAAAGAGAGTTCACCGGAGGTAGAGCCAATAGATGCTATCTATGTAGACATCTAGGTCGTGCTTCAGTTCCGGCCAGTTGCGGTACTCCATCTTCACTCCCCTTGGCGGTGGCGTTTTGGTGCCGAAGGAGGAGTTGCTGAGCACCAGGCCGGGCGGGGACTGGCCTTCATCCTCGCCTTGGTTGGACTCGGCGGCCTGGGCATTGGGTGCTTGGCCCTTGTAGGTTGGCTGGTCATCCATCGCCAGCTGTGCTTCGTTGTCGCTCATCCTTGAAAGCATTCATATCTCATTCAATCTATGCGCTTGATGAGCGGGAGTGGATTGTTTAAAACCAGGTCAATATTGCATAAACAATGACTTTGAAACATCAGGGGGTTTGGTTGGTACTTACCGCCTTGCCTTGTTGACGTCAGACGCCCTTAATTGTCTCAATGTAGAACTGGCAAAAGTATTAACAATTTTTAGGACGGAATTTACTCACGGAGTATTTTTGGAGAGCACAAGCTGTGGTTAGTGTGAGCATGGTTGACTTATGTCTACAACCAGGGCTCGCACTACCACAAAGCTTGGGCCCTACAAGGCTTATCCCTTGAGGTAGGAGTTGATTCTTGACTGACGTATTTTACGCAACTCTTATTTGTCCATTTCATGATCTATCTAGCTCATCAGTGGAAGATTATTGACGTTTTGCGTACATAGGTATGTTGAAACATTATCAATCTCCGTAAACAACACCCAACTTCCTTCATCTTCACTGGAGGCAATGAAGAATTGGCGGCTTACTTGAAGAAGGCTTTGTGGAAGCGGAGTGCTTGCTGATGCAGCTTGACGTCTGATGGTAGGACTGGATGTATGGACTTGACTGGACTGCGTTCTTCTACGCAGCTGGTCATTTTATAGTCCCTCGTTTGCAATGATTAGCGTCTAGACGTCTATACATATTTGAAGACAAAACAATGCTGATAATTTGAGAGTTGCAAGAGTTGGCGAAACGAAACATCTTTTGAAAGAGTTTGCCATACGTTGGTTTCTTGTCCAGC
Organism: Ptycholaimellus sp. GST1_10; assembly: GCA_030248095.1. Taxonomy (NCBI): domain Eukaryota; kingdom Metazoa; phylum Nematoda; class Chromadorea; order Chromadorida; family Chromadoridae; genus Ptycholaimellus; species Ptycholaimellus sp. GST1_10. The sequence goes on along the minus strand of JASANA010011924.1, from coordinate 36,112 downwards.
AGTCTTTTGTCCAACTGCACTGCATGAACACCGTTTGTATTGGACTTTGAGATGTTTCAAGCAAGGCATATTTTCCATTATCAACTTGTGCACTCTGATGGGCGTAGTTAAAGTTAGCCGAATTTCATTTTTCAAGTGTCTTGTTGTGCTTAATTTGTATAAACAAGCATTTGATATCTTCATATTGAATAAATCCCTTTTAATGATTACAAAAACAACTACAGACTATGGAATGAAGTTTGTGGTAAAGAGATGGAAGGAAGGGGCTTTGCTGGCTAGGCCTGGAGGTCACTCCCGAACACTTCGTAGAGATGCTTGCCCTTTTCCATGTGCTCCTTGTACCGGCTATCTTCATATTGCAGCCCGCGGATGGTGTTGTCGATTTTTGTCCAGAGCTTCTGCAAAACAATACTCACTCATGACTCCAAGGAAGTGGGTGGAAAGATAATTGCAGAACTCCTCCGTGGGTGGCGTCTTCTGGCATGCCGGTGCGTTTGTTGATCACGGCGTCCTTGACGATGGGGAGGTAACTATCCTCCCACTGTTCTTCCACCGCCTGGCAGCAATGGCTCAGCCAATCGATGAGGGGCTTTTTCCGGACCAGTGCTGATCCCAGCCCATCCGCCTGCCAGCCTGCTAGGCCATTTATTAGGCTGATACTGACAGTTTTGAGGGCTGAGAGCAATGAGTGAACCTTGCAGTTCGTTGAGGTAGGTCAGGAAGCCATTGAAGAAGACTGGATTTGCAGCGGTGGGCTTCCTGGTCCAGTCATGCTGGAACGCGTTGTTTGTCTTCATGAGCCTTCAAATTTGTCCAGAATTAGGTGGCTTTTCTCAAAAGAGATTTCACCGGAGGTAGAGCCAATAGATGCTATCTATGTAGACATCTAGGTTGTGCTTCAGTTCTGGCCAGTTGCGGTGGGGGGGGGGGTCCTAGGGGGAGGGGTGCCCCCCCCCCCTAGGCGACAGAAACTTTGAAAAAATGACTCTTAAAATCGTATAAGAAATGTGCACTCCTTTTTGGTGAAAACGCCATGTTTTAGCTTGTTCAAAAAGTAACAAATTTTCAACTTCATCAGCAACAAGTTATTTGTAAGATAAAAAAAGGCACAGAATGAATGTAAAGGAAATGAATGGATCCGCATACTAATTTGCAACAATTAAATTAGGCAAAGCAAAGTAGCAAAGTAAAGTAAACTAAACATTGCCTCGTCTCTCCTTAATGGCTTTAAAGGTGTTGATAACATTGGTGTAGTTGATAGGAATGTCACGATTGATAGAAATGATGGCAGTGGACCCTACTCTGTCAGAGCCCATAGCAACCTGCTCATAGCCCTTAATGCGCCTGAGGGCTGAAAAGCTTCTCTCAACTTCACAGGAGGTGACGGGAAGGGTGAGCAATGCGGTAAGGGTGGTGTGAAGGGCAGGGAAGAAGGAAGGGTCGCAGGATTTGATGGCGGCGGGCAGGCTTTCCGGCACGGTGCTGCCATCCTCCCCCTGCCCTACGCCCACCGCCTGCCAGCCGCGCTCTCGTACCCAGCACGCTGTCCATATTTGCACCTACAGTCTCTTCTTATGAACTCCAATATACTAGGCATATTTTAGTTCAGACCTCCGACTTGACAGATTCGCTTGAGCGCCCATGAATAGGCTGGTAGCGAAGGACAGCCGTGCAGATCTTAGCCTCATCTGCCTCAGCGATTCTTGATGGAAGCAGCCGCTGGGCCTCGAACGCAGCCAATTGATGCTGGCCAAACCTATATTCGCTACATTGGTGCATAGGTGGATAGGTGCATGGGGAAATATGAAGACCTTGACCGGAGGGATTCGATGACAGTGGTGAGGTAGTTCTTCCAAACGTTGTCCTCATACCAGTCGCGGTTGGATAGGTTCTGGCGGTTGCGCGATCCCCGTGGAAGTGCCACATTACAACCAAGACCGGCCGCCGCATTCAGTGAATCATTGTAGACCTATTATTTTCTGTTCTCTTTCTGAACTGGCCAGAGAAAAAGCGAAACATCTTTGAAGGCCTCGTGGTCCTCAGCGAGGTCTTCGAGGCCTTGGCAGTGGCTTTGTATGGTGGCGACGCAGTCGATGAGATCCAGGCTGCGGCGCTGGAGGGCAGTGGCGATGGTGAGCAGATCGGGTGCCAGACGGCCCAGCAGAAAGAGGGAGAAGATGACGTCAAAGCGTCGGAGCAGGCCCAGGTGCCCCTCTGCAGAGGCCCGGGTGTCTGCACTGTACTCCCCAGAAGTCAGTGTTTCCAGCGCCATCGTCACAGCCTGCATATAATTTTTTGAAATAAACTGAAATAAATTTGAAATAAATAAATTTGAAATAAATTTTTGAAAACGAAATAAAGATTGCCTGAATGTTGTCCTTGAACCGGGAGATGGAATCAAATTTTTCCACAAATCTAGTCTCGCAGAAACCAATCAGCGCCCGCTGTGTACCAGATGACAGACCCAGGTTCTTTGAAATGGAATTAACCACCTTGCTCCTAAAATTCGCTTTTTGGATATAATATTTTGGTCGAATAATAGAGTACCGTATTTCTGAGGTATTGAACCAGGCTGAAACTTTGGTGATTGTGCGAATTGTGAGAGACACAGACTTCTGACAGTCCTGGATGGCCAAATTGAAGCTGTGGGAGGCGCAGTGAGTGTAGGTTGCGAGCGGATATTTGCCCAGTATCCGAGTCTACGTGGGCAATTGAATTTAATTAGAATTCCAGCCAAAATAGGATGCAAACCTTCACTCCCGAAACATGCCCTGCCATAGTTGCAGCTCCATCGTAGCCCTGACCCACCATACTAGTAAGGCGTAGACCAAGACTGGAAAGGAAACTGAGGATCTGAAAATCAATTTTTATAATTTATGACTAGGATGTCAGAGTCAGAATAGGAGTACATTTTCAGCGATTGCTTCTGCACCACGATCATCCATCTGTACATAGCCCAAGAAGCGCTCTGTGGCAACGCCTCCTTCCACAAACACACTGCTTTGGCCATCTGCTCGTGTCCACCAACATCGGTTGTCCCATCGGCGAGGACTGAGAAGAGTCCATTCTCACTGGCAGAGTTTATTCGGGACAAAATAGAGGCCTAAAATTCGAGTAATATTTGATGAAAAAGATTTGACAATTGACCTGAATGTTTTTGCCGATGAGAACTCGCAGCTCATCATGGATATGGTGAGTGTGGTATTTGGCATTAGCAGGTGATCCATCCATGACGGCTCTTCAAATTAAAAAAATAAGATAAAATATAAATATTCAAAAACTGCAAAATATTACTTGAACTGAGGGTCGATTGATCGGAGGAAACCAAGAAAAGCGGCCATGTTGCCCATGTGTGCATGAAGCCATCAAACAAGTATAGACCAGCACTGCATGAAAATATTCAATTGTATTTTTGACCGTTTTGCCAATAATCCAAAAATTTTCGGGGGGGGCAATGCCCCCCCCCCCCCCAAATGGCTTCGGGGGGGGGGGGGGCATTTGCCAAAAATGCCAGACCTAGCTCCGCTCCTGAATTACCGTTATGGTCAATGATGGCCAAATGGAATCCAAATGGGAAATGGAAAATTCTAAGTGGCGGGTCTCCAAGTGATTTAACATTTCTATGTGTTCCAAGTAGGCGGTTGGTCGAGGCCGATTTTTCTATACCATTTTTAACATTTTTTCCATGTGGAAACAAAATTTTCTTTTGCTGCGTTTTGACTCATTTTGAGACCTTTCTTATGCTCTGGGAACGCTGTAAACTATAAAAGAAGCCTGGCAAACAACAACAATGCCTCCTGAGAACAAAGCAGTCAAATTGAAACAAAATGCAGCTGAAAATAAGGCTAGAAATTGCGGTCCTTGAGAAACTGAGCATTGCAGTGGATCAGCACCTCACTCACGACCTGATTGAAGGAGAGGAGGTTGCGATTGTGATTAAGCAGGGTGCCCATCAAACTGAAGAGGCGTTCTACATCGCTAGAGGAGGATGGCATTGAGAGAATGGCAGCTGCAAGAGAGCGAATTGGGGGACTCCTTGCTGATGAGGGGGAGGAGGGTGAGGTAGTTGTGGCGGGTTGGCTCCACCGTCAGCCACCAGCGGAGTGGATCAGCATCTGCAATTGTCCCTAATGTGTGAGGGCTGCATGAAATTGAGTTGGGCTTGGGAGAGGAGTGGGGGACCTTTTGCCTTCTCTGACTCGTTGAAGTTGAGGCCCTCGTAGGTGTGGATGAGGAGTTTGATGCGGTTGACCTCGGAGTTGAGGCGCTGGAGCTCTGGTGGCAGTTCATCCGCCTCTTGGCCAGCACCAGCGAGCTGTTGCGGCGTCTCGCTGAGGTCAGCTGAGCCAGGTGCAGGGCTTCATCTCCCCATCATTGTTCTTCGTAGGAGCCTTGCACCAAACGCGCCCTTTAGCCTCGCTGCCAATCCACCCATCAGGAACAGCTTTCCAGGCATCGTTTGCCTTTGGGATACCCATTTTAGAGAGATGCTACTTCGCAAAGTGCACTGCAGAGCAAAGCAAAGGAGAAGAACTGCGCAAAAGGGCACTCAATTACACCTCATACAGCCCCTAAACTGCGCGCATACCTGGCTGCAGTTGACGGCCTCCTGCACTGGCCATAGCGTTTCCACCAGGGGCTTGAATGACAGTTGCAGTTTAATGTGTTCATATCCAATGTTTAGCACAAGACCAAGCAAGACGTTGCGCACAAACGCGTTCATGTTGGCCAAAAGTGAGGGATGAAGGAAGAATCACAAAAGGGGCATCCATGACCATCTAACAGCCTTCTCAAGGACACGCCATAACACCACAATAGTGCCTGCAATGGAACCAAACACCTTACAGAACACCCAGGGGTGTGGGAGAGAAAATTTTTGGTGTTTTGGAGCGATTTTGGAGCGATTTCTGCCAATCTGGGGGCCACTACCTGGAAAAAATTTCCATTTTTAACATTTTCCACCTCACATGGTAACTTGGAATTTGTGGCATAACATTTCTAAGTGTTCCAAGTGGCCAGTGACTTCACCGCGAAACATTTCTAAGTGTTCCATGTGGCCGGAAGGTTGCCGAAAATAACATTTTTCTTAACATTTTCCATTTTTTCCACCTTTTGCATTTTCCATTTGGCCATCATTGGTTATGGTCTTGTGCACCATTTTACTGATTTGTATTTAAATATACATATGTAATAGCTTCAATATATGCCTTGCACACAAAGGGTATTAAGACAGAAAGGAAGTAAAGTATCACCACAAGTGGATACATGTGTTTAAAAGTCAGTTGTTTAAGGGTAAAGGGTTCAATGACATTGAAGCGTGCGGTCGCCATTCGTTTTGCTGTTGACTCGCTGTTGAGCTCTGCCTGTTGCTCCAAGATATCTACTGCAGCCCACGGCAGAGGCGGATGCGGACCGTCTGGAGTTTATTTAGGCGCTCACGATTTGAATCACTGCAGGAGCATCCCGAGTGCCCGAAAACAGCCCACGCTTTGTCCATTCAAATCTCTATGGTCGGCACATTTCTACCTCATCCTCACCTTTTTTTTCCAATAACCCAGAGCAAACCAACTAATACAAGGGAATAGAAGAACAATACCGGGTGCGTCTTCCAAAAGTTGACAAAATTCAATGAAGCGTTGCTCGATTATTTTGCCGTCTTCAAATGTAATTCCACTTCAGGTGCACTTATAGGGGCCTCTAGTTAATTTCTGCAAAGCGACAGCTCCTCATTCGCAATACAACATACGCAATTTGAATTTAAATGAAGGCAACTCAGAAAATTGAATGAAAGGCTAGGAAAAAAAATTCTCATCCAAAAAACCATTTGAATCGAGTTTCAAAAGAAAGAATTAAACAGCAGAAAATGTTCATTTACTCAATGTAGCCACCTTTGGCGCCTTTCATGCGCTTGACACGCTTTTGGAATGACTGACAGGTCTGCTGGAGGAATTTTATGTCCATGGAGTTCCAGGCGCGCTGCAGGTCACGTTTCAGACTGTCAATGGATTGGTGGGGCTGACAGTTGACCTTGGCCTCGAGCCAGGGCCAAATGGCGTATTTAAACATACCATTTTGATGGTCGCGAACAATCTTTCCTCTCGTGGCTCTTGAAATGGTTGGCATTATTTTTTGTTTTGAAAGATCTCGAGAGTTTCCAACTTCTTGTTAGAGGCTCCCGCTCTGCATCAGCATTCATTCAAGCAAACAAATTCAGCAGTCACCCGTGGCAAACTGCGCGAACACCAACAAAATCAACCTAACCTTACTTAACGTTTTGTAATTTTTGCCATGTAGCAAAATGAAACCTGGGACTCTCTGAGCTTAAACTAGAGACTTTAAGACACCTACATGCCAAACCGCGTCAAATTTGAAGCTAAAATGAGCTCAAACGAGAATGTTAAATTTTGTCAACTTTTGGAAGACGCACCCGGTACAGCCCATTGACATGTGAGCAAACACGTGGCAACACATATATTATTCACTTCCGCAATCATTCCAATCTTTTTGATACTCAGCCATTTGACACAAGTTATTTAAGCTCAAACAATACTCAGCATGGAAATGAAAGGGACGACGAAGAAAACTGACCCGAAAATAGAAGAGACTCTTAGCCGGTCTCTCGACTCTATTCGATGTGTAACTCATAGTATTCTAATTTTTGTGTTTTAATTCTATTTAACCAGTTTAACTATCCATCTACTCCGAAAAAAACTATCTCTCTAGTCCCAAAACCGGTCCCATAAACTGCTTCCTTCAGTCTCAAAACCAGTTCCAAAAAGTGATAGGCAAGTATCCCCATTCACTCCCTCCCCATCCTACCTGCTTAGCCGGTTATCTGCCATAGTAATTGGTTGAAGTAAACTGGAGATATGAGAAAGCAGGAGAAAGGGAGGAAGGTTGGCCGCGCTTTATTTAGCTTCCTGTTACGCAAACTTTATAGCCTGTTGCGTTAAAGGTCAAATGCATGCAAAACCACCTCCACCGATTTGGCTGATTTTTTGCACGAGGTTAGGTGTTGGTGAAGTAAGATTGCCGGTTTAAGCGGTTTTTTCATATTTGGGTAAAATTTTTGAGAAAAAAAATTCCAAAATTTCCTGTGTTGTAGCATAGAGAAAAGTAGAAAAAAATACAGGAAAAATTCAATTTCGGTTTACCTGTTTTTTCCGCTCAGCAGTGTAACCAAATAATTAAAATCAAAAATTTAAGCCAGAAAAAATGGGCAATTTCGATGTTCTGTGGCGCGCGCAGCCCAAAAACTAGTTAAATTGGTCATTTTAGTGGGTTTTTGGAGGTTTTTCACACATTTTACTAAATATGAAATTTTTCACGCATATAAGACCCCTATTTTTGAAATCTGCGGCCAAAAATTTACCCAAAATCATAACAAATATCCCATATTAATGAAAATGTTTTTAATGATTTTTACCTTACCAAAAATGCTTAATTTGTTTAAATATTTTTTCACTAATATATCCAGAACAGTTAAACACCTAATATGGAGTATTTATTATGTTTAAGGGTCAATTTGGGGGCGTAGATTTCAAAAATTGAGGTCTCAATTGCGAAAAACAATTTTACTTTATGATTATTAAGACAAAACCCCAAAAAACCAATAAAATAAGCAATTTTTGGTCGGTTTTGAGGCCACGCGGATCGACGCGGACGTTTTTGCCCACCTTTTTGGACCTTAATTGATGTAATGGAACCACACCGGTGTTCGGGTGTGCTCGGGTGAACATTTCTTCAACAAACTTGCCCAAAAACCGGCTTTTTGGGGACCTCCCAATGCTTAAGCATAGCAAATTTTGTCAACATATTTCTTGACGCTAGAGCCGATTTGCGCCAAACCAATGGTCGTTGCAAGCTTACTTTGGGGATACCTAACCATGCTTAAAGAATGAACCAAATCGGCGAGGGTGGTTCTACGCGTAATAGGCCTTTAAGGCTTGACATTTGGACTTCCTTCTCCTAAACTTGCCATTTGAATTTGAAACGGGCACAGCGTTCTGACGCCCTGCCCTTCCAACACCAAACATGGCTCATTTGTCTTGCCTTTGACCATTGCCACGAATTCCTTCAAAGCCCAGCAGTTGGTGGGAAAATGGCCTTTTTATGGCACCAGATACAGTGAATTTCGGTGGAGGGGGTGATTGAGCATCTATTTGTGGGGTTGGAGGATAATGCGGAGGGCTGACCTTGACCATGGTCTCTTGAAGACCATTGGTCTCTGCCTCGACTTTGACCCCGCTCTATGGCCAGGGTTTTTGCATCGTCTGTAGGCTCAGCCTCAGCTGGCTGTTGCTGGAGGAAATTGAGCTGGGGTTGGTACCTGCTGAGTTCCAAACAAGTCCTCACTTCTTTTAGCTTGCCCTGCGCAATCTTCAAGTGAATCTGGTGCCTGACAACTGTTAATGAGTGTAATTCGAAACCCATGTCACAAACCGCCCACGAAAACAGTCTTAGCATGCCATTTTGCACATTTTGAGTGTATAGTTTGCCGATGGGGAAACACTTGTCCACAACTTTTCGCAACCTGGCCAGGTAGGCCATCATCTTCTCTCCTGTGTGCTGTACCGCTCCTTCGCAGACAGAGAGTAGACTGACTTCGGGTGCGCTGTCGAAAGTTACTTTTAGAGCATTTTTGATAGCATAGAAGTTGTATTTTCCAGCATTCCCATCTTGGAGTTGGAAATACACATATAGTGCTGCTCCTTCTAGGTATTGGACAATTACGGCATGCCAGGTGGCTGTGGCTTGGTTGCTCGCATTAGCGATTTCAGCGAATCGGGTTAGCTATGCGCTGGCGCTTCCTTCATCATCATAGGGCTTTAGGCCCAGGAGTGAAAATGTGACTTGGGCCGTGGGGCCAGGTGGATATGTTGGACCAGCTATTTCGACACCGTTTTCAGCCATTTTCCTTTTTATTTGTTCCAGCCAGAACTTTTCGGCTTTAGGCCTAGAAGCAGCTTTGGCAGAGGGAGGGGATGGGGACAGACAAGAGGAGGGGACGGTAGGAGGGAGGGGAGAGTGAGCAGATCAGTGGACCGGAGTTACCAGGGCAAGATCGAGCCCAACAACACAGCCTGGTTGCGAGGGTTACTCACTACCCTATCCAGGATGTTGCTGCACAAAGGCAACAGCTGGACCTAGAGGATCGGAACCAGATGTAAAGATCTGGTGTGTGACTACATGGACGAGGGGAAGGTTTGAGCTGAAGGCTCTTTCTCTGCGAAGCAAGGGCTAAGATAACACACTGAATCTCACGAGCAGGAGCAGAGCGCCGACCAGCCTTGTTGTGGCTGGGGCTTAGCTAGATCACTCGCTCTACATGACCAAAAAAGTATTGTTGAAATTTGTTTCCAATGGCCAAAATGTACTCAGTGTCGCATAAAATATTATCCATTACTTTAGATTAACGTCAAAAAAACATGCAGTCAAAAATGAGCCTAAATTAAGCCTGGTAAAAATTAATTAAATCTAAAATGGGTAAAAGTGATATTTTTTGCAACAATGAGTAAGTATCTTAAATTTTGGGCATTAAAATCTAATTTTAAGACACTACTTTTTTGTCATTTTTTGCCTGTTATAACATAGGGTAAAAATCGCACGTACTATCAAATTTGATTCTGTTTTAAGGACAACAAGGCAACAAACACCGATATTTTCAATAAGTGTGTGCCTAAGAACTAACCACAACTGTGAATCCAATCTGCACGACCTACCACAGTGTGGCTAACTTAAAATCTAACCACAATTGTGGATCCAATTTGCACGACCTACCACATTGTGGCTAACTTAAAAACTAACCACAATTGTGGATCCAATTTGCACGACCTACCACATTGTGGCTAACTTAAAAACTAACCACAATTGTGGATCCAATCTGCATGACCTACTACAATGTGGCTAACTTAAAAACTAACCACAATTGTGGATCCAATTTGAACTACCTACCACATTCTGACTAACCAAAGAACTAACCACAACTGTGGATCCAATTTGCACAACCTACCACAGTGTGGCTAACTTAAAATCTAACCACAATTGTGGATCCAATTTGCACGACCTACCACATTGTGGCTAACTTAAAAACTAACCACAATTGTGGATCCAATCTGCACGACCTACCACAATGTGGCTAACTTAAAAACTAACCTTAATAGTGGATTTAATCTGCATGACCTACCACATTGTGGCTAACTTAAAAACTAACCACAATTGTGGATCCAATTTGCACGACCTACCACATTGCGGCTACTGAAGAACTAACCACAACTGTGGATCCAATCTGCACAACCTACCACAGTGTGGCTAACTTAAGAACTAACCACAATTGTGGATCCAATTTGCACAACCTACCACAGTGTGGCTAACTTAAGAACTAACCACAATTGTGGATCCAATTTGCACGACCTACCACAGTGTGGCTAACTTAAGAACTAACCACAATTGTGGATCCAGTCTGCACGACCTACCACAATGTGGCTAACTTAAAAACTAACCACAATTGTGGATCCAATTTGCATGACCTACCACATTGTGGCTAACTTAAAATCTAAGCACAATTGTGGATCCAATTTGCACAACCTACCATATTGTGGCTACTGAAGAACCAACCACAACTGTGGATCCAATCTGCACAACCTACCACATTGTGGCTAACTGAAGAACTAATCACAACTGTGGATCCAATCTGCACGACCTACCACATTGTGGCTAACTTAAAAATTAACCACAATTGTGGATCCAATCTACGCAACATACCACAATGTGGCTAACTAAAGAACTAACCACAACTGTGGATCCAATCTGCACGACCTACCACATTGTGGCTAACTGAAGAACTAACCACAACTGTGGATCCAATCTGCGCGACCTACCACATTGTGGCTAACTTAAAAACCAACCACAATTGTGGATCCAATCTGCACGACTTGCCACATTGTGACTAACTGAAGAACTAACCACAATTGTAGATCCAATTTGAACGACCTATCATATTATGATTAACTGACGAACCAGCCACAAATGTGGATTTAATCTGCATGACCTACCACATTGTGGCTAACTTAAAAACTACCGTACTGTTGCTAACTGAAGAACTAACCACAATTGTGGATCCAATCTGCGCGACCTACCACATTGTGGCTAACTTAAAATCTAACCACAATTGTGGATCCAATTGGCACGACCTACCACATTGTGGCTAACTTAAGAACTAACCACAAATGTGGATTTAATCTGCATGACCTACCACATTGTGGCTAACTTAAAAACTACCGTACTGTTGCTAACTGAAGAACTAACCACAATTGTGGATCCAATCTGCATGACTTGCCACACTGTGACTAACTGAAGAACTAACCACAATTGTAGATCCAATTTGACAACCTATCATATTATGGTTAACTGACGAACCAGCCACAAATGTGGATTCAATCTGCACGACCTACCACATTGTGGCTACTGAAAAACTAACCACAACTGTGGACCCAATTTGCAAGACCTACCACAGTGTCGTTAACTTAAGGACTAACCACAATTTTGGATCCAATTTGAACGACCTACCACATTGTGGCTAACTTAAAATGTAATTGGTAGGTCGGCAGCCATGAAGAGATGTTGCGTTGGCTAAGGTCGTATAGCACGTCCGTCGTATTTAGCTTCATCCTTGGCAATGACGGAGCAAAGCTGCGGTTAAAGTAAAAGTGCTCCGATTTGCCTATAAAGCATTTTACTTCTATACCCCATCTAGTGAAGTGGGAGGAACCTGAAGAAGAGCAGTGACAGTATTGGTTGTAGGTGGCCGAGCCCACTGTCGCGTTTGCAGACCATTTTCTCCGGGTTTGCACTGGTAGCGAAATCGCTGCTATCTGCATAGAGGACATCATAAAGCCAATTTGAAAGCAAGATTGAAGGGTTAACTTGATGGGGTCTTCAGCCATGCAAACGGTGCCCAGGCCGGGTGGTTGGAAAAATGTAGCCAGTGCTTCTCTTACTTCAGTGTTCAATGCAGGTGCAGTTTGAGCAGTCACATTGTCTGGGCTAAATTGCCAGCTCTTTAGGTTTATAAAGAGAAATGTGAAAGTAAACCTGAAGAAAGTGTAGATGGGGCGATGAGGCTTGACGAGAGAGTAAGGGGAGAGGAGGAGGGGTGGTTGGTTGATGGAATGCTTGGGCATGATGTCCGCTGCCACCAACTCCATCATCACCATCACTACCGGCATCACTATCTCCGCCAATGCTCCTGTCCACATTTTCACTTTCACTCAATTTCTACTAAAGGAGAATGTTACGTTCCGAATTTCATAAAAAATTATCCATCATAAAGATTACCTAAAATTTATATCAAAACAGTGGAATTTGGTATTTCGAGAAAATATAAGTCTCTCTCTAATTACTCAATTTATGGATACATTTTGAAACCTATTGTACGAATTGGCAAAGCGTTTGGCGAAGTGAAAGCAGAACCCTTTTTATTGCGTCGAAAGTTGTGCCAGCGTTTGATAAATATGGCGCTAAAATGACGTCGCATAAGCCAGAGAGTAGATATGGGACGATTGGTGGGGCTGGGCGGACAAATGTCCTCCCCGTTCACCAGGCCCTCCCCAACATCTCCATTTTCCGCATTCTCCTCTGCAATTCTTTCTTTTAGACTACAGCCTCTTTTTTATGGCTCTCAAGCACAAATGTGCTATTACAAATGTGCAAATGTGCAAATGTCACGTGCTATTTATGTTTATCTCACTTAATGCAAGCCAATACGTAACGCAATTAAGGTGTGAATAAAATGCGCCATTCAATTTTAATTGCCTGAGAAGGATTGAGAAAGCAAGCATGCACTGGTTTCGCGATAGCACAATGGATTGATACCTGCTTTACGCCACTTCGTTTCAGCTTGAAAAGAAATACATTGGGAATTACGGAGCAGAAAGAAATATGTGTGAGTGGTCAAATAACCGGCGTTGGGCAGCTCCTGAGTTTCGGCAGACGCAGCCTTCTTGGCGTTGAAGAGACGCGAAAGTTGCGCCCGCATTGCATCGCATCCAAAGCAGCCTATTTATTTCTCCCTATTCCAGAAACTAGAAACTATTCCTACCGTCATTCAAGAAGCGATCTGATTCAGCAGCTCCGCAAATCTTGATGAAGGGCGAGAAATTTGTTGAAGGATGGAAGTAACCTGCTCTAGGGTGGAGTCGGAGACGGCGTAGGTGCGAATGGGGAGGAAGTCTTTCTTGGCTTTCAGCAGGGCTCCCACCTTCATTCCCCCTTATCACCCATCAAGAAGGCCACTTCACTCCAGCCAACCTCCTCCAATAGTTGGCTGGCAGGGAACTGAGCCTTGACCAGTTCCACGATCAACCGCTTGTCTTCTGCCAACCAATTGCATGGTTTTTGGCAGTGCGCTGCTGTGAGGGTGTGAGTACGTTCGCTTCTGGCATAGTGATGTAACTGTGAAATGGCAGTGCTGGGAGAAGCTGCGTCTCTCTCCTCCTTGCAGCCGATGCCAGGCAGTGGCGCCTCCTCTGCCCTTCCAACATCCCCGTTCGCAGTCCCAGCCTTCTGCCACAGTTGAAGACTATGTATTTCAGAGATTGCAGGAAAGACGACTATCGAAACTGTCCGATAGGGCTGAGTTACCTTTGAACCGTTTGGTTCGCAGTGTTTGTCTGCATTTGCATGGGCAGGAGGCAACTGATGAACAGGGCGTAGCCGTCTCCGAAGGTCCGCTTGAAAGGGTTGGGATGGAATAATTGGGTAAGAAGGAAGAAGAAGGAGGGAATCTTGAGGAAGAGGGATGAGCCGCAGGCGCGCAGTTTGCCGGCAGAAATGATGGCAATGCGATCTCCCAAAAGGTCCGCCTCGTCCATGTGATGCGTGGGCATGATTATAGTCCGCCCCTCAATCCTCCACATTGCTTTCCGCTCTCCCAGTTTAGTACAAAGAGGAAGGAGGACCTTTTTCTGCGCCAGAAGAAGGTCCCAGATGGAGCGACGGGCGTGGGGATCAACTCCTGCTGTCGGCTCGTCCAGAACCACCGTCTTGGAGCCCCCAATGAAAGCCATGGCTATGCTCAACTTACGCTGCATTCCACCTGACAATTCCCTCCCATGCCAGTGAGTGGATTGAAATTTGTATTGAGAAAGGAGAACCGGAAAGATCCTTGGCATGGGTTTGTCGTTTGTCGGGCATTCCAATGTCTGATATCATGGCACTGACGACTGGAGACATCTGGGAGCGTGGCACTCCCTTCAGCCCCGCGTAGAAGACCAGCTGCTCTCGCACAGTCAGACTTCGATGCCGCCCATTTAGTAGGAGTTGGGGAAGGGAGGGTAGGAGGGAACTTATCGTAGAGGACATTGTGCTGGGGGCACATGCCGAGGGAGCGTTGTATAGCGACGAAGTGTGAGCGAATGTTGAGGCCGTTGACGAGGACGGTGCCGGTGGTGGGCAGGAAGAGTCCGGTGAGAATGAACAGTGTCGTCATCTTACCCGCCCCGTTGTGGCCCAGGAACGACGTCTACCAATCAATAACTCTACGCCCTACCTCCCACTCAAGCATCCAAGGACTCACGATGGAGTTGTTGCAGAAGGCGACGGATAGATTGTCCATGGCCACTTTCCCGTTGTTGTAGATTTTGCTCAGCTGGCGGATCTCGACCCCGGCTTCCATCCCTGTCGCCAGCTCTTCCACCTTAGCGTCGCCTATCAACCATTCCTTTTCCTAAGCAACACAGCTAGAACTCATTGTTGAACCTGTGTCAAGGCCCTTGTGAGGCACATGACTCTCGTCTGGAGCGCAGCCATAACAAGGCTGCGCTTGTGCCTTGCTTCTCTGCCTGAGATCACTCTCTACTCTTGCTTCCTCTTGGTAAACCTGCTGCTCCCGGCCCATGTAACCGCACCACAGACCTTACAATGGTTTCGTTTCACTAGGCCTAGCCCTCTCCCTTGCGCAGCGGCATCCAGGATAGGGTAGTGAGAGCCCCTCGCAACCTGGCTCTGCCGTGGGGATTGCGGTTAGTCCTGGGAGCTCCGAGCCAATTGAAGCTCACTCTCGCCTCCTGGCCCCCCTCATTCCGTCCCTTCCTCCCTTCTCTCCACTCCCTTCCCTCTTTCCTCGCCTCTCCTTCTGGCTGTACGCCGAAGCAAGCTGAAGTCCGCAAAGACTGAAATGCCAGACATTGGTCCCAGAAATGATGATCCTCAGGGCCGTACGCCCATCCAATATCACCTCATGGGGCTGAAAGCCTATGAGGGTGATGGAAATGCCACACAATGGCTGACCCGGTTTGCAGAAATTGCACGCGCAAAAGGCCAGAAAGAAGACACCTGGCACACACTCATTGTCCCCTACTTAGAGGGACCTGCGCTGGATGCCTACAGAGGCTTACCAGATACCGATCAGGGAAAGAAGAGCTATGACATAATAAGGGATACCTTAGTGGCGACTTTCGATAGCTCCCCGGAAGTCAATAGACTGTCAGTCTGCGAAGGCATTGTCCAGCAGCCTGGGGAGAAAGTCATGCCATTCCTGGCCAGACTTCAAAAAGTTGTCAAACAGCGTTTCCCAGTCACTAATACTTTCCCGGTAGGAACGCAGGAGGTGCTGCTAAGGCAATTCTTTCTGGGCGGAATCCGTCATGAACTGCGGTTTGCGCTGCTGAACAAAGGGCCAGCCCCGGCCACTACGGCCGCTTGTGCGGTAGACGCAAAAAGAAGCGAGGATCTTTTCGGTACCCAGCAATCAGTCAATCAGCTCAGTTTCGTTTTCGGTCAGCAAGAATTGGATGCTAAGCCAGAAGAAGGAGCAGAAGCCTGTGCTATGGAGCAAGGCCGAGGCCGAGGAAGAGGCCGTTGGGCCCAAAGGGGCCGGGGGCAAGGCAAACCTGCATCTGGAACCATGAATCCCCAGAAATCTCGCACAATCACCCCTACAGCTGAGGCTAAAATCTGATTCTGGTGTCATAGAAAAGGCCATTTGCCGACGAATTGCTGGGCTCTTAAGGATTTCGTGACAATGGTGAAGGGCGAAACCGATGAACCTTGCTTGGAATATGTGCCAAAAGTGATTTCATTCACACCCCGTTTTCAAGAGCGATCGCAAATCGCTAGGGGCAGCACAAGCTCAGGTCGGCGCCTGATGACCAGAGGACAGCAGTCAAGCAGGGGTCAGCGGCCTCAAACCTCCCAACCAAGGGGAGGGGGGAATAGAGTGAGATTCCAGCGCCAGGTGAGCTACCTAATGGAAGCAGAGCCTGAGCCCGAAGAGGAGTTGGAGGAAGAAGCAGTCGGTGAAGCGATCAACCCATGGGACTGCCATGAGGATGAGGAGGATGAAGTGGAGGAGTTCCTGGAGGAGGTAGATGAATGAGGTCTAGACGCTATGAGTAGCGCATACATGCTAGCCGGCAAAGTAAGCTCTCTGTGTGCGCGTTGACATGAGGGGGGATGTTTGCGGTTCCAGATGAGTTGAGAGAGAGGAAGAGAGTCACCGGTAATTAAATAATATAGATGCATCAAAAGAATCTGAAGTACAGCTAGAGCGCAAGAAAATGCCTCGACAAAAAATTGTGCAAAGTTCGCAGTCTAAACAACGAATTATCCAACGTTTTCGAAAAACTATACGCAGTCATAAATGTGCTGCAAAATAAAAATTTTTCAAATATTTTTTTAATCTCAAACAAAAACTCGTTATGGGTTCAATGCTAGAAAAGCATGAAATAAGATGGCATACTATCTTGCCTGGAAAACTTCAAGCCCATTTGTTACCTTCGCATGCCGTTATCAAAATGAATAGCTGGGTAAAGTAAACTAAGTTGCATGGCAGGAAAAGCCGCCACAACCCATACCCCTCAAATATAAGTCTATACAAATCCTACCACTAGCCATCTCGTTGAGGTTTCACAAAATAAATTGAAGAAAACCAACTGGTGCCAGCCATAATATCAGTTCTAAAACCCAGTCAGAAAATGATCAAAACGCCAAAGCAATGCGAAGTTATTGATCGCGTTTTTCTTCGTTTCACTTCTTCAGAATTCTTCAAGAAAAGTTAACTGGCGCAACAATGCTATTTTCTTATGAAAATACATGCGTAATGTTTCATGCTTGCTACAAGTAAAATGGTAGCTGCGTTGCAGACAATGTAAGCCATGAATTTTCGCCAAATAGTAAGATACGAAAAAAAAATTATATTTCCGCTTAGCTATTGCTAGTGTGTAACCCAAACACTCAAGAACAGTCAGAGAAATCAGGAAGACTAAACAATCGGTTTCTCAGCGAAGATCAAACGCCGACATGTTGTGTCTGGTAAGCTCATTAGCGAAGCGCATAAAAGGAGCGCTGATGCTCAGTGTTCACGTCCACGCTCCCTACTTCACTGGGGGACTCAAGCGCCGTTGTAGTGCCAGGATTGGTCGCAGTCTAGAGCCGGCCAACCCTGCACTAACAACTGCTTGCGTCCCTCTCTCCCTTCAACTCCATCTAAAGCTCATACTATGGCACACCCCGCCCCGTTGCCCCCCATGCAACCTGCCCAGGCCTTGTGGCCTGAGGCAGCCCCAGTCCTTCCCTTCACTGTGACCCTGCCCCGAATGGAGGACACTTTCAACTTCCACATCCTCGTTGCCCGCCGCCCAGCAACGGCTCAAGGTTAGTGGCAAAGTGAGGCAGCCAGGAAGGGTGATGAAAGCAAATTATAGACCTGGAGTTCCTGCCGGAGATGGACGGGGACGACGCCCAAAGAGCGGGCATGTGCCTGCTCTCCCATGGCCTCATCTGTGGCCAGTACTTCGAGCTGGTGTCCGGCAAGGCCATCGGCTGGAACACAGCCATGACCCTCCACCACAACGACGAGGTCCGCCTCCAAGCCCTCAAGGTGTTACAGTCACCCATTGTTTAGATCCAAACAATCCCTTGCCTAAAAGGCCTGTCAGCAGGCCAACATAAACCCGCTATCCGAGGAGGAGGAAGAAGGCCTCATGAAGCACTTGCGCTGCGAGAATGCCTGCGCCAAGCGGTTGGCGTGGCACATCCAGTGCCTGATGACCGGCAACCAGCTCTGGTGCCCCAACAACGCCCAGCCCATCGACTTCCACGGCTCATCACTCCACTGGCTCCTCTCCAACGTTGAGCAAACGGGCCCCAATGGACCAGTAGTTCCAACCCTCCTTTCCCCTCTCCTAACCTGATAAAGGAGAGGTTTGCAGTTGAAACAGGCCCCAAGGCAGGCGGCGGCGACGGTCGACCACTGGGGTTTCAACCCCTACAACATGGTGGACAAGAACGGGTTCACCAGCTGCTTCGTGAAGCCCGTCCTCATCACCGCTGAGGCCATTGGATGCACCATCATCCAGGCCAACTTCCACCTAAAGCACAACAACGTCCAGTTCTACCAGACCCAGTCCCGGGTCACGAACTTAGAGACGGGGGAGGAGGCCAAGCTGTACTACGGCAACCTCGACACCGAGATCGCTGCCCACCGCCTTCTCTCCGCCATGGAGGCCGTCTATCTCACCCCCAAGGTTACTTCTTCAGCTAAAAGAAAGGATGGGAATAAATGGCAAACGCTGAGCAGGTCCTGCGCCGCATGCCACCGCTACCAGTGGTGGTGGAAGGGCAGCAAGAAGACCAGCAAGGCCAACAAGGGCCACTCAACCCAATGCCTCTGCCCCAAGATCCAAACCAGGTTAAATTAATCAATTTCACATGTTGGCAAAAATTTAGTGTAAATTAATTTTGCAGCCAAGCGGAAGCGATGGCATGCCGAGACTGCACCATCGTCCTACGCCTAATCGCACAGTGATAACTAATCCAAACATGGCCCCCAATGATATGCCAAATGCAACGCCCTGAGCGCCCCAAAGCCAACTTTTCTATTTTTATTTCCTAATTCTAATTTAAACTTAAACAGACTTTATTTACCAGGCATGAATTTAAGCAAAGAAAAAATCAATTTTGAATAGCGAGTCTAAGCAAAGAAAAAATCAAACAAATGGAGATGAAAAGTAGCCACCAACGCATATCTGAGCGTCCAAAAGGATGCGCTGCACAGCAAAGGTCAAGTTTCGTTTTCTCTGGTACGCATTCAAAGCACAAGCAAGTCATCCAGCAAACAATCACACAGCTCGTACATTTTGAAATGAAACTATCGTTCTTCACTATCAGTTATTTCGTTTCAGAAAAGAAATATGAACACTGACAAAAGTTTGGAGGAAAAGCGGTTGTTCAACTTCTGGAGCCCGCCCCAGAGCCTAGAAAAGGTTATGAGCTAAAAGAGACTTCTCATATTTTGGCTCCTAAAGAATGGAAAAGATGAAAATTTATAGGTTCAGAAAGGCCAAAAGGAGGTACAGCGTTCGACAAGCGGATGCACCGAGAGCCAGGGAGGCCGAGATTTCGACTCAGACATCGAGATCCTCGAAGATGTACCCGCGTTTGTCCCCCAATAATGAAATGCAGCATCGCTTTGTATTCTAGACCATGTCAAGCAGCCCATTCAGCTTCTCTGAGAAGCCGGACGCAAAGAAAGACTTCTCAACGCTGTGACCCCTTCTGTGCCATCCGCTTATGTTTCACAGGGTTGTTTTGAAGAAATGAGACCGAGAAAACATCAATAGTTGCCTACTCCAACGTGGACGTTTTAAAAAAACAACCAGTTATTGTACAGGTTTTCGGTAAAGAACTCAAATGCTGGCGAACGAGATAGAGGATGTTTCAGCAAGAATGTAAAATCACCAGCTTGTCCGCAAAGCAGCAATTCTTTACCGCCATAAGGACACAGTAAATAAAAAGAAAAGCTTTGCTCAAAGAAGTTTTAGGCTTTGCTCATCGCAAAAGTTATTTGTGTGAACGTAGTCAACCATTTCTTTTTTCGCAGTTAGAGCTCATTAAACAAAAAATGACGCGATTTAAAACTGCACATTTAGCGAACGGCCATTTATTTGACTCGCATAAAATATAAATTGTTATTTTAGCACATCATTTCATCGTAAGAAGATATATGGTCGGTTATGGTTGGTCTATAACAACGTCTAGACAGAAGGCCAGGAATAGCCTCAGGTGGCTATAAAGGCCTTGCCAGTTGGCTAAGGAATCAATCAATCTCAAGAGACGCTCTCCTCCAACTGCCTACTACTTTAGCAATCAACATCATCAAGCTCCAGCCAAGGCTCGTTACCATTTCCTCAACACTTTGGATTCTTCAAAATTGAAATGTTAAAAAAAATTAAACATATCCTAACTTAAGTTTGAAAATATTCAATGAGTTAGAGATATCGCGAATGACCATGTTCTTATGATATCGGCCAAAACCAAAGCGAAGTTTTTAAGTGCCACACAGACTGCCAATTGACTGTGCAATGTTTCGAGTAGAATTCGTAATCCGGTGTTAAGATGCATTTACAATTGATCCAACGTATCTCTACCCAAGCAAACAAACAATGGCCCCAAAGCCAAGTAGAGGTTCGCTAGCTGGTGCAAGTCAATTTGTAAACCCAGAGTCACAGGGCATATAAAGTAGCGTGCCCAAGCGGCGTACCCAAGCGGTAAGTCATAGCACTTCCCGCATCTATGCAGCCTGGGAAAGGGCAGAAGGCGGAGTTAGGGAAAAAAGGGGATAGTGCCACACCCCCTCGCGCCCCGCACTCGGCATCCCATTTCCATACCTAAGCCACAGGTACACTGCTTTACAGCCATCCCCACTTTCCCACAACACTGCTTTCCAGAGCTGTCTTTTCCCCGTTTAGCCTTTCTTGAGAAAAGCCTACTACAGACTTTTGCTCAGATTCAAGATTAGCTAAGGACTATTATGTTTCAAAATGCCAATAAAAGGACATTCTAGGAGCATTTACCCAATTTTGAAACTCGGCGCGGCATTATCCCAGCTTTACAGACAGTCCAACTCAGTCAAAAAAGGTGAAATGGGTGAGGTGGAACAACACCGAGTGGGTCCTGCGAGAGCATGCTGACCTGAGGAGCTGGGCGAAAGGCGCCTCCGACGCCGTGCTCCGCAGAGGCTTTTTCGGCCACTACATCCGGCTGACAAACCCCAGGGAGGGGGACCACGTCTACGCCGCAAAGGTGCCCAAATTATGCTTCACTTCAAGCCTTTGAATGCCAAGTCTTTAGGCTGATGTTTCATGTAATAGTTAAAATCAAGATTTTACTAAAACCAAGCTAATAGAAGTCTCGCTCTACGCGGAAGCAGAAAAATCAACTACTGCAATACCAAAGGGTTGCAGGAGCTCTGGAAGAACTTGGCCTGGGTGGAGCGCAACCTCGTCACCCAGATCGAGCTCTACGAGGAGCACATGAACGAGTTCAGGGTGCTCTGGCGTTGCGTAGGGCGCCATGAGCGCATGTAGGAGAAATGCTCTTTTAAAATAGAATAAACAAAACTTTTCCTAAATAATCTAACCATTATGACTAAAACAAAAATTATCAAAATTCAAGTTAAATTTTTAGCAACGGGAAAAAGCATTTCTCCATTTTTCATCATTGTTTTTGCCCATAAAGGGCACTTGCCTGTCAGTCTTTTTGCCTTCTTCACCAATTGCTTGTCTGCAAAAGAAAAATATGTAGCTAATCAAACTTTTCACAGATAACAGCGTCCAAAACAATTCTAACGCCAATCCTGGAAGGCAAACCAGCCAGGTGATGTTTCAAAGCAATGTGATTACAGAAAAGACAGCACAATCCATTGATATGTTAGCAAGACCACGGTAACCGAAAACTTCGTTGAATCACTCATTCGTTATAATCCGGTTTTCGGCAGCCCCAAAAGGCTCGTACAAGAAGCCAGGAAAGGCCGTGCAAAAAAGGGGCCGTTAAGGTGATTCAGAACACCTGGGAGCGTCCTTGAGGGCATGAAGGGCCCTGAAAAACCTTCGGCTAGGGCCAACACCCGGTGCAGAAGGACGCCCTCAAATCATAACTTTCACAGCATCTTGAAGAAATGCCTTTTTGGAACGCTGATCTTATATGGATAATTAAACTTCTCACAGCTATGGTTATGCTTTTCGGGGCAATCATCGATGCCTTCGGGAAGCTCAAGAGGCTCAGGAACACAGACAACCATCAAGACCTGCCTCCAGTCTAGGTTAGAAACATTCGCTTTTCCCCCAGTCAAAACCTAGATAAGCGATGTTTCACGATGAGATATTGCACCTATTCATTGCAACAGATTTGATGAATAAAGAGAGCAAATACCCCTGCCTAGCCTCAGACCCGCAAACCTTGGCAAAATCATCGGGAGACAGCTTAGTTTCTATAGATCTAGAACTCTGCTCAAAACCCGAAACCCCACCGCCTCAAAGCGCCTTGCCAGACATGACCACCGTCAAAACCACTGTCCCAGTCCCTACCTGGCTTGTGGCTCCAAACATCTACCTGCTCAACAGCGAGGAGCTCATGTCCAGAGCGGATTGGCTGATAATGTGCAACCAGGTCTACGAAAAAGGTCAGCCACCCATTAAGAGTTTTTTCTCTTCATTCCAAAAGGCGCTCAGTTGTGTTGCCCTCAAACTCAACTCACTGATGCTATGCCCATTCCTATAAGAGCACATTCGACGCCACTTTTCCAATCTAGGACAGGAATTAGTTGTGTGAAAAACATTTCCCAAGATAAAATGCAGGGGAAACCAAATCCCTTACTGCTGAATCAGACACATTTCAAATAGTTAATTCATAATTTTAAAAATTGTTCTTTTCGCAAAACCATTTAACAGAGAAAATGATTATATGTTTTGACTAACCAATAAAATCATTTCTCGCGACTTACGCAATTAATTTCCCATAGCTAATTTGATTAGTCTGGGTCCGTAGGACATAACACTGATAGAAGGGTGTATAAGGCTGAAGAAGCCATTCTCCTCTCATTCCCACCAATGGGCAAAGAGTCAAGAGCCATTCAATCATCATCGACTTGGAGAACCTCCCTACCTCCGAGCCTCCTGCTCAGGAGGAGGACGAGTTCTTCGGTGGTAAATGAGGAAAATGATGAGGAAGGTTGCTGATTGCAGTGCGAGCACATCACCGCAGTCAGTGACTTTGGCTTCACAGCCTTCATCCCCGGCTACACAGCCAGCCTCACCAGCCTGCACCGGCTCAACCCCCCCTGCCTGCACGGCAACACCTACCTCACAGAGCAACACCGCTCACAGTTGTCAACCTATCTCAGTTGACATGATTGACATCTCAGTGCAATTGTCAGAACCTGAGGAGATCTGCGACAAGCAATCTGCCGTCAGCCAAGAAACAGTGCCTACCCAAGGTAAAAACCCATTTATAAATATCTCATCAAAATGCAATAAGAAAATCGAGATTTATTTCCTTTCTACAATCCACCCTGTTCAAAGCAATCTAAACTATTACGATTAATACTCAATCTTAGATGAGCGAGTTCGACCCACTTCATGAGGCAGAGCCCAAGGAGCCGGAGGCTGTCCCGCCAGCGGAGGAGGCAGAAGCCGCCGAGGTCTGCGGTCAGGAGCCGGAAGGTGGTGAGCAGGGCCTGGTGCTCAGCCTACACCCACTGCACTGCAAGACGCCACCCCCACGGGGAATCAAGACCAAATACAACAACTGGCCCAAGCTGAAGAGGGACCTCGACCTCTACAACGACTCCATCTACCTCCTCTACCTCCGGTTATTCCCTGTCCAATTGCGAAGGAGATATTGAGAATTCATTTTAGGGTGATGAAGAAAAACAACGCCTTCCAGAGCAATTGGACAAAGAAGCCATCCGCCAGCAACCCGGTGCCTTTCAACGGCTTCCTCAACTACCTCCACGAACTCCAAGGTAGACCTCAAACCTTGCTATATGATGGAGCAGTTCCCTGATGTTTCATTCACACAATGTCAGCCCTTGTCCAGCCTAGTAGTTAGACAAGCTTGGTAGTTTACGTGCTTTGTGGTATTGCGAGCCCTGGTAGTAGAAACGTGACAATCAACCAGGCTCACAATGCCACAGCCTGTGCCTAACTGAAAGTCCTTGTCCTATTTTTTTCAACAAAGGTAAGTGGTAATAAAAAGAAAATTAAATATTGTTACATAAACAACATTGTTAGTAGATTACAAGCTCTATGATAGTGTGAGCCCTGGTTGTGGAATTCTAAAAATCATCCAGGCTCCTGCTATCATGGCTTGTGGCTACAAAATAACTCCACACCTGGTATAAATAAATATATCAAGAAGCACGCTATGATAGAATACATGCTTTGTGGTAGTGAGAGCCTTGGTTGTAGAAAAATATAAATCAACCAAGCTCCTACTGCCACAGCTTGTGTCTAATTAAACCTCACCGCCCCTCGAAAGAGGCGCAAAGTAAGTTATTGATTTTCCACTGTCAAATGATTGAGAGTGAAATGGCATCACATTTCCGTCATCTTTGTCAGGATGGCAGGCGGAAGGGCTGGGATCGGAGATGATCCGCATGAAGCCCATGCTGGACTGGCTCAGCCATTGCTGCCAGGCCGTGGAAGAGCAGTGGGAGGACAGTCACCTCCCCGTCATCAAGAAGCCCTTCATCAACAAGCGGACGGGAGTGCCTGAGGACGCCAGCCATGGTGGGGTCGGCCAATTATCATCCTTTGTGGCACCATACGAAAGAAGCAAAGGCAAATTGTTGCAGAAGGTTTGGGGGCGGATTGACTGAACAATCCGAGGCCTCCGCAACAAAGAGAGGCGCTACAGGGAGCACATGGAGAAAGGCAAGCACCTGTATGAGATCTTCGGCAGCACCCTCAGCGCCTAAACCCTCTCAACCTACTACCTCAAACCAACTTCCTTTTTTCCTCGTCATTCCATAGTCCATAGTTCATTATTCTTTGGATTTTGCAAATAAGTCATTGATAAAAAGCACAAGGTATGAAAGCCAAAACAAAAAACTTCGACACTCAATGTCTTCATCAATAATCGGCAAATTTCAACTATGCCCATCAAAGCATAAGCATTAGTTCACTGTTTCATTTTGAAGTCAAAACATCATACAGCTAAGTACGTGAAAATACTGCAGCGGTTTTTAAGTGCCACACAGACTGCCAATTGACTGTGCAATGTTTCGAGTAGAATTCGTAATCCGGTGTTAAGATGCATTTACAATTGATCCAACGTATCTCTACCCAAGCAAACAAACAATGGCCCCAAAGACAGCTAGAGGTTCGCTAGCTGGTGCAAGTCAATTTGTAAACCCGGGGAGTCACAGGGCATATAAAGTAGCATGCCCAAGCGGCGTACCCAGGCAGTAAGTCATAGCACTTCCCGCATCTATGCAGCCTGGGAAAGGGCAGAACGCGGAGTTAGGGGAAAAAGGAGATAGTGCCACACCCCCTCGCGCCCCGCACTTGGCATCCCATTTCCATACCTAAGCCACAGGTACACTGCTTTACAGCCATCCCCACTTACCCACAACACTGCTTCCCAGAGCCGTCTTTTGCTTGTTTAGCCTTTCTTGAGAAAAGCCTACTACAGACATTTGCTCAGATTCAGGATTAGCTACATGGACAATTTTGTTTCAAAATGCCAATAAAAGGACATTCTAGGAGCATTTAAAACCCAAAAGTTTTGGAAAAAAAAAAAAAAAAAGGATCAGAGTAGCTGCGGAAAAAGCTGTTGACAAATTGCCAATAAAAAAATAAAAAGGACAAAAAATTCTAAAGCTTGAAAGTTTGCCGAAATATTTGACTGGCAACAAAAAAAAAAAAAAAAAAAAAAAAAAAAAAAAAAAAAAAAAAAAAAAACTCAAGAGCGCGGCAAAAAAAAAAAGATTTAAAAAAATCATCCCAGCTTTACAGACAGTCCAACTCAGTCAAAAAAGGTGAAATGGGTAAGGTGGAACAACACCGAGTGGGTAGTGCGAGAGCATGCTGACCTGAGGAGCTGGGCGAAAGGCGCCTCCGACACCGTGCTCCGCAGAGGCTTTTTCGGGCCACTACATCCGGCTGACAAACCCCAGGGGAGGGGGACCACGTCTACGCCGCAAAGGTGCCCAAATTATGCTTCACTTCAAGCCTTTGAATGCCAATTCTTTAGGCCGATGTTTCATGTAATAGTTAAAATCGAGATTTTACTAAAACCAAGCTAATAGAAGTCTTGCTCTACGCGGAAGCAGAAAAATCTATTACTGCAATACCAAAGGGTTGCAGGAGCTCTGGAAGAACTTGGCCTGGGTGGAGCGCAACCTCGTCACCCAGATCGAGCTCTACGAGGAGCACATGAACGAGTACAGGGTATTCCTATGGCGTTGCGTAGGGCGCCGTGAGCGCATGTAGGAGAAATGCTCTTTTCAAAAAAGAATAAACAAAACTTTTCCTGCGGAATATATGTAACCATTATGACTAAAACAAAAATTATCAAAATTCAAGTTAAATTTTTAGCAAACGGGAAAAAGCATTTTTCCATTTTTCATCATTGTTTTTGCCCATAAAGGGCACTTGCCTGTCAGTCTTTTTAACTTCTTCACCAATCGCTTGTCTGCGAAAGAAAAATATGTAGCTAATCAAACTTTTCGCAGATAACAGCGTCCAAAACCATTTTAACGCCAATCCTAGAAGGCAAACCAGCCAGGTGATGTTTCAAAGCAATGTGATTACAGAAAAGACAGCACAATCCATTGATATGTTAGCAAGACCACGGTAACCGAAAACTTTGTCGAATCACTCATTCGTTATAATCCGGTTTTCGGCAGCCCCAAAAGGCTCGTACAAGAAGCCAGGAAAGGCCATGCAAAAAAGGGGCCGTTAAGGTGATTCAGAACACCTGGGAGCGTCCTTGAGGGCATGAAGGGCCCTGAACAAGTATATGGCGCAAAGCGCAATAGGTGACCGCGGAGCGCTTCTAACTTCACATGTAGCAACACCTGAAAATAAAGGAAAATTTTCATTGTGAAGGTGCACATTGTCTCTCAAAAGGAAAAGTCTGTGGTTTCGACGTTTCAAAAGTAAACGCAGATTTGGAATCGCTATATATGACTTGTCAATCAAAAAACCAAAGTCTATGTGCAATTCTCAGCCGTTCAGGTGCTACTGATTATTGATGCTATTGTCATGCACTGACTCACTCAAGATGAAAAGTCTGTGGTTTCTCAACCATTTCAAAAGTAAGCATATATTTGGAATCGTTATATACAACTTATGAACAAAAAAACTCAAGTCTTCTGTTAGACAATCTCAGCCGTTCAGCTGCTACTGATTATTGATGCTATTGTTATGCATGAAATTTTGCCACTCAAGATGGAAAGTATATGGTTTCTCACCCATTTTCAAAAGTAAGCACATATTTGGAATCGTTATATACGACTTGAGAACAAAAAAAATTCAAGTCTTCTGTTCAATTCTCAGCCGTTCAGCTGTTACTGATTATTGATGCTATTGTTATGTGTGAAAGTTTATCACTCAAGAGGGAAAGTCTGTGGTTTCTCAACCATTTTCGAAAGTAAGCACAGATTTGCAATCGTTATATACGACTTGTGAACAAAAAAAACTCAAGTCTTTTGTGCAATTCTCAAGATTAAAGGAGATACAGCGCAAAAACTGTATATTGCAGTTTTCAGACCTTTCTACCCAAAAAAGTAATGTTTCAAATGCTAGGGGACCGCTTCCTACCTGCCATATCTTCCTAAAAACATTATTACCTTTCAGGAAAAAAAAATTTTTCCAAATCCGTTGAGAATTGACCCTTTCCCAGCATTCCCAGATCAAAATTCTAATCGGAAACCGTTTTACCCCTCCGATCTCCTAAAATTTTATATATATCAGGAAAAAAATTGAGTAAGCTCTAAATACCGTGGAGATGGCCTTTTACAGCCTCTCCGCGTGTCAACCCTTCGAATAAGTTTGGAAATTTATTCATCCACCCAACTTGCAGCTAGAGAGCTGATTTTTGCAGCTGACTTTTTCACACAAAGTAGGTCTAACCTTGCTTAGAAAGTGTGAAAATTTGCACCTCAATAGAGCAAAGCGGTGTGGAGAAATTGTCATTTAAGTAAAGTCACTCTAAAAACAAGTTGGGTTGACAGTGATAAACAACTTTGCATCTTCATGTCTCAGGCCCATTAAAAGCTTTGAAGCCAAAAATTTAACAAAAAATTTCGTCCTAATGGTCTTACACACGTTTAAATTTGCAGAACTCCAGGTTTTTCTGTGCCAAGAAATAGCCTTTAAAATTTTGTGAGGTTTCCCCTTTCTTATGGTTAATAGACAGGTATGTCCAGTGATATGAGGAGAAATGCGATAAACCACACATTACCTCCAGGGCTATTTTCTCATCAAAGGAAATACCTAGATTTCTGCAAATTTACACATTAGTCAATGACAAGTAGGACTAATTTGTGAAGTTTTTTTGTGAAAATTTGTAAAGCTCCAAAGCTTTTCATGGGTCTGACAAATGAAACTTCAAAATTTTTAAAAAATATTTTTGATCGTCTAATCAACTTGGCTGACTAGACTGACCTTACTGTAATGGCCATTTCTTAATAGCTGTTCAATCAATTGAGCTGCAAATTTCTACAATTACTAAGCACAGTAATGCTAAATTGGTGTGAAAAAATCATCTCTCTAGCAACAAGTTGTTTGGAGATATAAATTTCCAAAATTAGATGTATGTAAATAAACGACCCCCCCTTGTAGCGAAATGGACCGCATCATCTGACAATTACCTCCAGCGTGTCAAACTTTGTGTAACTCCAGCGTGTAACTCGAGTCGTACTGGAGTCATGGGTTGAGTGCGGTGGACTCCAGCTTAGGGTTGTTAAATGGATTTTAGTTGACAACCTAACTATTTCACTAATAATGGAATGCTAAAAAGAATACTTGCAAAGTCATCTTCAATATCTTAATCTAGACCAAGATTCGGATGTTAAAGTGAGTTGGGCTTATGTCATTCCGTCTGCTCTTACTTTTCTCTTACAAATAGTAGTTTTGTCCTGCAAAAGACTGATGTTTTGTCAATCAAATTCTCGCACGGAATGATAATTTCAGGGATTGTAACTGAGAATAATGCACGGTATTGTTGAAGATCTGGTTATCTATGCTTTGATTGTTATTAGTCAACTATTATAAGTCATTTACTTGAGCTTGAGTCATTGTTACGTGAAACAAAGGAGCGTATAAATTGCCACCCCCCCAAGAACAAAGTCCCTTTATGTTCTTTCAGGTTTATCGTACAATAACCCAAATGATTGCAAATGAAGAAAAACCCACTAATTGGGAAAACAAATTTGCGCTTATTAACTCTATCTTTATAGTACATCTAAATTAAGTTGTACATACTAAAGAGTACATACTAAATTTTCGTCATTTTGAGCTCGAACTGTTTTAAAGAGACTTTTGTAGATACTCAAGGATTTCGCATTTTAAAAACAGGTATATGTTGCTCAATTTTAAATAATTTGTTTAATCGGGTGCAATCGGTGGTCGCGGTGCGCTGGATGCGGGAGAACGCGCAGACAGAGAACAGCATGAGGCGCTACGTGATCCGGATGCGCAAGATAAAACACTTGACTCAAGAAGAAGGGGCGCAGGCTGGACGATGAGTTTGTGCCGCCTGAGGAGCTAACCACTGAGTATGTTGTTGTTGTCGATTTTGACTATTTGTCGTTGTTGATGGGCCTTCCAGAAATTGCCGATTGCCATTTGATTGAAAGGGAAATATAAGTTTCTGCAGTGTTTTTAAGTTCTCTGAAGCAGATTTTTGCCTTTTATGCGTCACCTATCTGTTCCTGAAGGTTGGAATGCATGTGAAAGTGATAGTTACATGACCTTGACGGTAAGGTTGCACACCGTTTGTGTTCTAATGGCCTGGGAGCTGGTACCTGAGGGCTGGGCGGGGACAAAGAGTGCTAAGGATTCCAAGGCGGGTGATCGCGGCGTGGTCTACTGCAGCTTCCCTCTGAAAGCAGTCGGGAAAGGCGGTGAAGCAGAGGACGCCGAGCGATGCCGCTGGGAGCAGAAAGGCTACATCAGGGAGCTTCTACACCATCTTTGCAACAAGCACTACAAAGAGCACAGCATCATCATCGACGACATCGCCCACATGTATGGTAACCCTTTTACCTCTATTGCATTCTCCTCCTCCTTCTACTCCGCCTTCCTCTCGCAAGCACTCACAAGCCAACGACTCTGATGAGCCTGCTGGGGCTCTGCCGGTGAAGTTCCAGCGCCGCCACCCGCGCCGCCACATGATCTCTACTCTGATGGATAGCTGGATCGCTGCTAGTCCAACAAGGGTTCTATTTAGCCCCCTAGCTGCAATTGTGTATCATGCGCTAGCTATGTATAGACAACAACTGCAGGCCATAGCTACTGTGCAGCATCCGCGATTCCGGATGATGATCAACTTCATAGGGCCCCAAAACAAGATCCCGAGCAGGTGGACACTGGCCAGATCTGTGCGGCAGCAAGGCCAGCTGGCCCTCGATGCTCTCCGCTCCACAGTCTTTGCCAAGACCAAGCCCAAGTCCATCTGCGCCATAATAGACATCTGGAACTCAACTTTCAGCTCATTTTTGTCTACTATACTCATTTTGTTCATTGTCAATGCCCTGGGGGCGGGAACTTCCTTTCTCGGAATCGTGGCCAGCATCTTCACGAGGTACGGGCTGAACCACGTCACGCTGCCCAGCACCATCATCGAGCCGCCTGCCTCTGGTCAGCGCATCATGGAGGCCTTCACTCGCATCTAGACTGAGGAGGCTGGCTTCGAGCGCCAGCACCTGCACAATGCTCCCCTTTCTCTCCCTCTCTTGCCTGCCAGTCCGCATCAGGGAAGAATTGGAGGTGGTCTGCGACGGGGCAAGCAATTTGAAGAAAGACCCACTCCCCCAAACACTAGATAGCCCCCATCCTCTGTCCAGCTCCCCTGTCTTCTTCCTGTCCCGCTTCCCTAAGTTGTTCTTCTCCCTTGCCCAGTCTGAATTGAGTCCCCATGATGTATTTAGCAGTCTCAGGTGCCAAAGATGCCTGCGGACTAATAATGTTATAACTTCAGTCTTTTTCATTATTTCGAGTGGCGATGTTTTGCACCCTTAGCACTATTTCGAAGTTCTCAATCTTTTCTTCATCATTACTTTTGTCGTTTTCAAGGAGTCGTTTTTTCGATGTTGCAACTTCAAAAAAAACATCTCAAACCTTTTCATATCAAATACAAACAATAAAACAGCAAAATAAAGCCAAAAATGGATTAAAACTTAAAAAATTGGTAAACATGGTATATTTGTGGTTTTTTTTATTGATTAACCATATATTTGTTGATCAGATTTTTGTCGATTTTTTTGGTAAGTATTTTTAACGATCGCCCCCAAAACATGTTTGCTTTTCATTGCTCCAATCCCTCTATTCCCATGGCCTCACAACTCCTAGCAAGTAAAACGTGTTCCCATATTAGCAAAAAATAGTGGTACAAAAGTGGCATTTATCTGTTTACATGGGGTTTGTAAACTTTATAATACATTTTATGCCATAGCCGACTGGAATGCAAAAGCTAAATAAAATGGACTGGATTAATTTAAATCATTTATTTAAAAAGTTTAAATGAGACGTTATTAGCAAGAAAGTACATGAAACATAATTTTTCAATCAGAGCTAAGCATTTGGTTAGCAATATAAGTGATGTGGGAAAGCTGTTGAATTTTCTGGTGCACAAATGAGAACATATAAACATAAAAAATTATCTAGTGATTGTTTAGCAACATCAAAACAGGCAGACCCAACACCAGTTTTGCAAAACTTACCATTAGTTCAAATCGTTGTTTATGATAATGAGACAAAATATTAAAAAAATTGTTTTCAATTTCCAAAAAGCTTTTATGAACAGTGTTCTGTTTAATTGATATTTCTTCACCATTGTCTTTTACTATAAGATTAAGCCAAATAGATATCAGTGCATCTGATACAATGGCTGCTTTTGACACCATATCACTAAGAGATGCAGTGATTTTATGATTACTATAGACATAACCAGAATATTACTTTAGTTGGAATAAGGGTGCCTTCGGAAAAAGTGGGAGCATGGGCTTGATTAATATAGATACCTTCGGACTCTATGTTGGGTGTATATTCACTGCTGTTAAACATTAGAAAGATAGTTTAGGTAGGCATCGTATATAGTTTGATTTACCGAGCATGGCTGGAGCAGTAAACTGAAATCGCGCTATGTGAGAGAAGCAGTGTTATGATGCATGTTTGGTGTTGCTACAGATCAGGCCATGGGAGCTGCGCAGACCAACTGTCCATGATTGAAGGGCGCTGTGGCACTGCTCAGATGGGCCCATGGTCACCTCACTGGGACAATCATGGGTGGAGCAGTACACTGAAATCGCGCTACGTGAGAGCGGTGTTCTGATGCATGTTTGGTGTTGCTACAGATCAGACCATGGTAGCTGCGCAATGCAACAGTCAATGATTGAAGGGCACTGTGGCACTGTTCAGATGGGCCCATCCTCACTGCACTGGGACAAGCATGGGTGAGGCTCAGTACACTGAAATCGCGCTACGTGAGAGCGGTGGTTTGATGCATGTTTGAGTGTCTCACAGATCAGACCATGGAAGCTGCGCAGTGCAACAGTCAATGATTGAAGGGCGCTGTGGCACTGTTCAAGTGGGCCCATCCTCGCTGCACTAGGACAAAAATGGATGGAGCAGTACACTGAAATCGTGCTACGTGAGAGCGGTGTTCTGATGCATGTTTGGTGGTGCTACAGATCAGGCCATGGGCGCTGCGCAGTGCAACTGCCCCCGAGTTGAAGGGCGATGTGGCACTGTTCAGATGGGCCCATACTCACTGCACTGGGACAAGCATGGGTGGAGCAGTACACTGAGATCGCGCTACGTGAGAGCAGTGTTCTGGTGCATGATTGGTGTTGCTACTTATCAGGCCATGGGGAAACCGCCCAGACAAACTGCCCATGATAGAAGGGCACTGTGGCAGTGTTCAGATGGGCCCAACCTCACTGCACTGGGACAAGCATGGGTGTAGCAGTACACTGAAATCGCGCTAAATGAGAGTGGTGGTTTGATGCATGTTTGATGTTGCTACAGATCAGACCATGGAAGCTGCGCAGTGCAACAGTCAATGATTGAAGGGCGATGTGGCACTGTTCAGATGGGCCCATCCTCACTGCACTGGGACAAAAATGGATGGAGCAGAAGTGACTGAAATCGCACTACGTGAGATTGGTGTTCTGATGCATGTTTGGTGGTGCTACAGATCAGGCCACAGGAGCTGCGCAGTGCGAACTGCCATGAGTGTGGAAGGGCGCAGTGGCACTGTTCAGATGGGCCCATCCTCACTGCACTGGGACAAGCATGGGTGGGACGATTCTCTGAAATCGCGCTACGTGAGAGCGGTGTTCTGATGCATGTTTGGAGTTGCTACAGATCAGACCATGGAAGCTGCGCAGTGCGACAGTCAATGATTGAAGGGCGCTGTGGCACTGTTCAGATGGGCCCGTGCTCGCTGCACTGGACAGAGCATGGGTGGAGCAGTAGGGGGGAGTGCCAGGGAATGCTGATCTAGCACTCCCGTACAGGAACGGCCCACTCAAAGTTCGGAAAATGGTTCAGCTGAGGAAGGGGGGGAGTGCAGGAGAATCCATACAGAAAGACCGGCCAGCCGTCTTCTGATGAAGCGAAGGGTGAAGGCGACGAGTCCTTTATTGGAGCACCTCACCCACTGCCCAGCTCCAGTTTTGCTTCGGGGAATTGGGGGGACGTTTTGGGAGTCAGATGGCGCCGCTGCAAGTAACGACCTGGAAGAAAACTCCATTGAGCCGGAGGCGCAGGAAGAATCCAATCCTCAAGAGCCTCTCCCCTCCCGCTTCATCTTTGCTTCCATCCAGCGTACCCTCTTTTATTACAACCATTCTCGGGATCGATTTATTCCTTTTTTCGTTGTTGCGGGTTTCTAAATTTGGCGTTGGTTTTCCGTGTAGCTTTATAAATGGGTGATTCAGTTTAAGATGAGATACTTAAATGGTGACTTTTATTCTTTTTGATCCTATTGATTAATTATGGATATCATTTCTTGTTTTGTTTTTATTAGTGTTTTAGACAATGGCAATGAATGGGTTTGTGCAGGATTAGTGACTGATGTTGTTCGTAAATGGTTTTTTTCTCATTTGTAATTGTAAATGTAGTATTTTGCCTAAGAGATGTTGATGTTCATTAGTTATTGAACCCGTGAGCTGCTATTGTAAGGAGTGAGTTAAAAGTTGGGTATTGAAGTGTTTTCCATTAATGATTAATATTTCTTTTTGGTATATATTGTGTGTAAGCATTATATGTCAATACTAAATCTTTGCCTTACTTTTGAAAAAAAATGAAAAACATAGACTTTACCCTTTGAGTGACACGCTTTGGTGCATGCCAAAAGCATCTGCAGTATTTCTCAACAATTTATGAACTGTTTGATAATAGCTTTTTGATCCCAAAAATATTGTTCAGTATAGTTTAGAATCATTAACTGCATTTGTGTATTCAAATTTGATCAAATTTAAATTGAAACAAGGGATCACATTGCACCTGGCTCCATACTGAACAAACTGAATAATTTATTATAAATGCAGATCCAAATTTAAGAATGGACCATATTGCATCAGGCTGCCACACCACTGAACAAACAGAAGAATTTAAGCATATTTACAGATCCAAATTGAACAATAGACTGTATTTCAAGTGGCTCCACACGATTATAAATCTATGGTTTTTAAAATTGGTAGCAAAACCACAGGGAAATGTCCACACTCTTGCTTAATATGACAGAATCAATGGACATACATGTCGCGGTCACCATTGCGCTTTGCGCCATTCTGCTTGTTACCGTAGGTTGCTCTTCTCATTTCCTAATAGGGAGAAGAAATGAGAGGGAGGGCATTGTCCCATGATAGTGCAAAATGCTGTAATCGGGAGCATCAGGCTTCGGGCAGTCCATCCTGGACAGCCACAGCTCGCACTCTACCTCACTTTCTCTGAAGGTGACTATGTTATAAAAGAGTGGAGATATATTCTCTGAAGGTCCCCAGTATAGCAATGCCCTTCATGGCAGGAGACGCCTCAATGCTTCAATGGTAGCCGTTCAGCTTTGACGCTGTCATGGAGGAGGAAGTCTGTCGTCTGAAGTCTAGCCTGTAGACGGTATGAGTGTGGGGGAATTGAGGATGCCAACACAGCTATACCACCTCCTCATCCATATCCATCCATCCATCGTCTATCCACGTCACCTTCGACCTCATGCCCTCCGTCTACTAACCGGGAACGCCGATGAACCATTTATCAACGGAGGTGCAAATGGGGCCATGGGAGACGGATCCCATGAAGAAATTCACCAACCCCGGCATCTGCCTACTCTCCGCCTATGTTGACATTGTAATGAAACTGAATATAATGGCCAAAAAGAATATTATTAAAAGAAGCTATTACATTGCATATATATTAACAGATTTTATATTAGGGGATTGAACCAAAAGCATATCAGAAACCAAAAGCATATCAGAAGCCAAAAGCATATCAGAAACCAAAAGCATACCAGAAACCAAAAGCATACCAGAAACCAAAAACATATCAGAAACCAAACACATCTGGAACCAATGGATAATCAAAATTTCCCGAAAGCCAACATTCAACTTTCATCGTACTGTGACAGCTCATGGGTGCAGTTTTTAATGCACATTAGTATTTCTTGGGTAAAGTACGACATATACAACTACAAACGCGAAAAGAAAGCTGCATTACACAACATAAACAGTTGCCAAACCAGTTCAAAGCCTCTGCTTAGCAAATTTTTAATAAACACAAACACAAAACACACAAGAATGGATAACCCAAAACAATCAATTGCACCTAAAACAAACAAAACAAACCACTTATTTAGCTCACCAATTACTAGACACACTAGTTTATAAAGCTACTCGGGGTTTAAAAACACCCACAACCCACAACGGAGTTTTTAAGCGAACAGTCCGATCCAAAAAAGAACAAAAATCACAAAACAAATGCTAAACAACAATGCTCCGCGACTCGTTCCAAAAAAATCACCAAAGACGAGATCACAGAAAAACGAGAAAAAATAGAAGAACAAAAAGAAGTCACCACAACCAAAAGTTACTCATACTGAACATGTG
>JASANA010011921.1:0-17540 GCA_030248095.1 Ptycholaimellus sp. GST1_10 | reverse complement strand
AATTAGGCTGAAAGAGGGGGATCGTTAGCAATCCAGGTGCTGAGGCAGTGGGGCGATTTAGCTGGATAGATGGGCGCCAGTGTTTGTAGAGGCCGCTTTTTGTGAGGGGTGCAAAAAGGCAGGGGTGGTGGGTGGTGAGAAGTCATCAATCGTCTGCGCTTAGCTGCTCCTTGGAGGATGCTTTTTCTGGAGGGGCGAAAGAAGAGGGGTGTGGTGGCAGGGCGGGGCTGCATTAATCGCCTTGTTTGCCAGCCTCGGAGGCCGCTTTTTGTGGCTTGCGCCAAAAAACCTAGGCCCACGGAGGGAGCACGAGTCCGCCCTCTCTCTGCCGCCCTTCTTGCGAAGACTGGGGGAGCAGGTTCCTGAGGAGGCTGGGGATTCCCAGGGGAGTGTGCGTGTGGCTGTAGAGCGGAGTGTACAGCGAGGGGATGTAGGCAGTGGGGAGTTTGAGGGGTGCTGAATAGTAGGTAGGAGGGCTGGGCAGGCAGCAAAGTGAGGCGAAACTTGAAGCTGGCTGTATAGGAGGCCAGGCTTTTGCTTGCTCCAAAGTCACTGCCACTCACTTTACGCATTGTCAAAACAGTCGTAATGTGCTGCACTGAGCCGAGATTTCCCGTTTGGCACAGTCACTTGAGGCTGACGAAACAGATGTCCAGTAGGCCATGTTGGTCAGATCAGCCTCCTAGTTGGCTGCAAAGCAAACTCCAAGTAGTCTGCACTTTTCTTCAGCTGCTGGTTTGGCCATGCAACGGACTCTTAGTAGTCCGCACTTGTCGAATTCAGCCACTCATTTGGCTGCAAAGCAGACTCAAAGCAGTCTGCGCTCATCCAGTCAGCCGCTTGTTTGGCTGTGAGGTGGAGTACTTGATTGGGCCGCACTGACGAGAATCAGCCACTTGGTTGGGCTGTGAAGCAGACTCGAAGTAGTCTGCGCTCGTACAGTCAGCCACTTGTTTGGCTGTGAGGCGGACTCCTTTTGGCCCGCACTGACGAGATCAGCCACCTGTCTCGCTGCGGAACAGGCTCAAAATAGCCTGCGCTCGTCCAGTCAGCCGCCTGGTAGGCTGCGAGGCGGACTCCTAGTGGCCCGCACTGACGAGATCAGCCACCTGTCTGGCTGCGAAGCAGACTCAAAGTAGTCTGCATTTGTCGAATGGCCACCGGGTAGGCCTTGACTGATGCTGAGGGTTCATTGTTCCATTATCCTTCCCATGTCGATAACCAGGCACCTGGTAGGCTGGGCACTGTCATTGCCACCTGGTAGGCCTGCGCTGTCGCGAATCCTGTGCTCGTCAGCTCAGAGTTCCGTAGAACAAATTCGCTTTCTCTCTGCATCCTCCTTCCATCCATCGATGGCTCAAGGTGGCAACAGGCATACTAGGCCTTTGCAGAGTAACGATGGGGGCCGCTGTGCCTCCGAAGAGAAGGAACAAGGGGCTTTGCCAGCCCTTCATGTGATGCCGCTCCCATGTCGGTCATCCCAGCTATTGAATCCTGCCGTTCTCCCGCTTCCTCAGCAAACGGGCAGAGTGGAGCAGGGCATGCCCTTGCAGTCTCCCTGCCTCCTCCCCCATAAGGGCGACAGAGAAGAGTAGCAGTGAGGCCGAGTAATTGTTGCCCACTGGCTCTTTGTAGCTCTTCAGATGGGGCTTTCCGCAGACATCTGAAGTTCACAGTTCAATCCGCAGTCGGAGTCCACAGAGGAAGGCTGCTGTGAAGGAATTGCTAATGACAGATGCTGCGTTGTTGCCGTTCTCAGGTCTGGAGTCAGAGTCCACAGAGGAAGGCTGCTAGAGATGAGAAGCTTGGCAGTTGAATTTTAGTCCTACTGTTTGTTGAATCATGTCCGCAGTTGGAGTCCACAGAGGAAGGCTGCTGGAGGAGGTATTGCAGGGACAGATTGACTCGTGACGTAGTTGCTGGCTTGTTTGTTGCCTCCCATTTGTGGTCGGAGTCCACAGAGGAAGGCTGCTGAAGCGAGAGTACAGGGACAGTCTGAACTCCTGGTGGCCATAGGCCTGTGCCTGCCGACTCAGGCCGCGTAGACGGGGTGGCCGTTGGCCTGTGCCTGGTTGCCGCTGAGCTTGCTGAACTAGGCATGTAGAACAGATGGCCATAGGCCTGCGCCAGTCGCATTCCCTTCCCTTTTAGCTGAAGAGCAGAGAAGAATGTGCTGGCCATTGATGAACATTGACATATCATTCTTTAGCGACCAATTGATTGCCGTAGAATGAGAAGAGGTCAATGGGCATCTGGAGGCTGTAGGCGAAGATCTGAAAGCCGATGCTGAGGCTGTGGGCGGAGGTCTGGAAGCCGTAGCCTTTGCAGATTTGCACCATCGAAAAGGTTGGCAAATCTTAGTCAGACACAGTGTAAACGGAAGTTCCGTAGATATCTTCTTTTATCCGTTTTTTAGGATAATAGAAGCGTTGATGAGAAGTTTGCTGCAGTATTTCATTAAAGTAAAACTTTAATGCTATAGTTGGCAATGTCTTGAAAGGCAGAGTCGATGCCGCTCCTTTCAGGCCTCTTTGAAGGATGAAAGGAGGTAGAAGGTTTGTAGGTGATTGCTGGTGTCCATCTATACGCTGGCCAAGCGGCACTTGCTGGATAAGGTCTGGGCCTTGGGGCTCCGCAAGAGGTGCTTGGGGGGTAGACGGAGGGGAAGGTTGAGGAGGGGTAGGGGACTGTCAGCGTCCATCTGTGCGCTGTCCGAGATGCACCGGCTGGAGAGGCTCTGCGTCTCAGAGATGCCCAGCTAGGCGTGCTTGGCCAGGCAGAGCGCACTCAAGGCCAATCTTGGCCTGTCGAGGCTAATGGGCCGGGGTAGAGAGGATGTGCTGTGAAGACTTGCAGATACGCCGGCAGTGTGAATGGCGGTGTTCTCGTAGCAGCGATAGAAGAAGCTAGTCTTCAGCTCCTGTCTGTTGTCTGAGAGGCGCCGGCTGGAGAAGCTCTGCGGGCGCTTGAGGCCAATCTTGGCCTGTCTCAGGTTTGGAGGGGGAGGGGCTGGAAAGTACAGGTAGGGTGCTGTGAAGACTTGCAGATATGCCAGTGATGCAAAATGCGATGATCTCGAAGTGGCAATAGAAGAGGCTAGTCTTCAGCTCCCATCCTTAGGAGAAAGGAAGAGTGTTTGAGGGTGCAGGGGTTGTTGGCGTTCATCTGTGCGCTGTCTGTGTGGCACCGGCTGAGGATGTTCTGCATCTCAGAGATGCCCAGCTGGGTGCGCTTGGCATAGAAGAACACACTTTTGGCCTTTCTTGATCTGCCTCAGTGAAGGAGGGGGGTTGAGGGTTGATGGAGGGTGTCATGAGGACGTGCTGAATGCGCCGGTGGCTAATTAGATGATGTTCTCCTAGCGGCTGTAGCTGAAGCATGTCTTCGGCATCCGTTCCTATGAGGAGTGGAAGAAGGGGGGTAGTTTGAGGATGCTGTTTATGACAATGTCGGCGCGTTCGATGCAAGCACTGGCCATCTGACTGTAGTCCTTCTAGGCCTTGGCCACCTGGCTCAGGTTCAGGTCCGGAGACAGGCGAATCATGGCCGCGCAATTGGAGGTGGTGGCCTGTAGGCTTAGGTTCCTGGTTCCGTTTGGGTACCCTTCTCTCTCTCATCCGGCAGCAAAAGTAGAGGCAGAGGTAAGAGGTGAATGGAGATGGACGCGCATGTTGGCGGTGTGAAAGGCAGGCGGTCTAAGCTAGGCAATGCTTAGGCGCCTGTCGCACTGGAGGCTGTGAGGCTTTGAAGGGAAGAATTGAGGGGGCTTGTACGTCGTGGGTGCACTGGTCGGACATGCAGGGCTTGTAAGGCTCGGGTGTCTGGTACAAGCGAATCTGCCAGAGGGAGGACTGGAGGTCCTTTGGCCGCGTACATGCCACCAGATGGGAGGGCGGCGAAGCTTTGGCCGTGCCTTTTAGGCATCACAGAGTGATGAGGGCCTTTCAAGTGTGGTGAGAAAGTAGTACTTTCTTTGCGCTTCTGATGACTGGAACAGTTGGCTTGGTTGGATTGCACCAAATTGCGCAGCTCGGGATGACAGTGTCTTGTCTGCTTGGGTTTACGTCGTTTCTCTTACGTCGATTCTTTAGGCCTGTAGGCAGGGGCGAATAGCCGTGCAATTGCTTAGTGGAAGGCAGCAGAGAGTTTTCCACAGCTCGGGATGATGCTGAGCAATTGTTCATGTTGAAAGCTGCGAATAATTTATGCAGCTCGGGATGACGCTAAGCAATTGCTATAGGTTGAAGGCGGAGAAGAATTTGATGCAGCTCGGGATGACTCCGGGCAAGTTGCAGTCGTTGATGGCCACGAAGAGATTGACGCAGCTTGGGATGATGCTGGCAACTTGCTCAGGGTATAGGTGCTGAGCTGAAGGCAGGGCGGAGTTGGAGGAACTGCCAGAGCAGAGCTGTCTGATGAGCTGTCTGCTGTCTGGATGTAGGGCGCAGTAAGGAAGGGGAGTGATAGTGATGGCCCTTGTGGAATTGGAGAGACGTCTTCCAAAGGCGGAGCTTCATGGCGCTGTGCGTGTACATGTAGCTGCTGGAGTAGAAGGCGGCACAGATGCCGGACTAGTTCCGCTTGATGCTGGAGCAGAGGATAGGCAGCAAGCAGTGGCCGCAGTCGAACAAACAGAGTTTGGAGGCCAGTTGGTGTTGCCGATGGCGAGCTGGAAGTGGCAGAGGCCGCAGTCGAAGTTGTCCAGGATACTGAACATGTTGCAGTCCGCGGCGTTCAGGTTCCAGTTGTGGCCATCCAGAAAGCCGTAGCGAAAGCAGCGGTAGTTATCCCGGAGCTATGCGGTCTTCAAGGACGGGCAGAAGGAGGAGGGCGCAGGTCTCTGGAGGGCCCTTTGTGGATGGCGTTGCTGTCAGAGCACATGCAGAGGGCGAAGGCCTCGAAGGTGTTGCAATCTCAGTTGATGCTGTCCATGAAGTAGTCCTTCTGGCCATAGGCGAGCAGGCTGGGGCTGCAGATGGCCGGCAGGGCATAGAGGCCGCAGTGGATGCAATCCACTAGGCTGTGCCCATGCAGGCCGCTGTCAATCATCGAAGAGTAGAGGTCGATTCTGAATCAGTATTGCCGAGTGTCTTCCAGTTTCTTGCACTGAGATTCACATAATCATAAAGATTAGTAAATCTAGATGGGCGAAGTCAAAAGAAGGTGGCCAATTCTGAATTGGGCTGGTCTTCTCCAGCGATGCTCGAAAGTTTACAAATCTGAAAGGATTCATAAACGGTGATGGCCGGCGAAGATTGCAGCAGGCAGCAGTGAGTTTGAAAACTGATTGGCGCCAATTTTCGAACGCAAGCAGCGGAGGCAAAGCTTTCGCTGGAAGGCTGGCTACTGTTGTCCGGTGTAGATTGCAGTAGGCGGCAGTGAGTTTGAAAACCGATCAGAGTCAATTTCCAAACTCGAGCAGCGGAGGCGAAGCTTCTGCTGGCTAGCTGGCTGCTGTTGACCGGCGAAGATTGCAACAGGCAGCAGTGAGTTCCAAAAACTGATCGGAGCCAATTTTCAAACTCGAGCAGCGAAGATGAAGCGTCGGCTGGAAGGCTGGCAGCTGCTGGCTGGTGAAGATTGCAGCAGGCAGCAGCGAGTTTGAAAACTGACCGGAGCCAATTTTGAAACTCTAGCAGCAGACGTGAAGATTCCGTCGCTGGCTGATAGCTGCAGGGAATTTCAGAATCCGTTCAAGGATAATGAAATTGCCGTCGACGATGCTTGCGTAGATAGCAGGAAAACAACTTTTCAGTTAGTTTTCGATGCTCAAGCAGTGAAGTTGATTCCATGCCGACGTAGACTGGGGCTGGTAGCGGAGCGCTTTGAAAACTGACAATAGCCAATTTTTCAAAGTCCAGCTGCGAAGTCGTTTTCAGAGCTGGTAGGCTAGCAGCGGTAGAGAATTGTCAAAATCCGTTTAAGCATGATGAAATTCTGTTGATGATGCTTTTTGATGATGGCATGAAAAGAAACTTTTCAGTTAATTTTCAATGCCGGGCATCGAAGTTGAATCTGGTCTCAATCGTCGGCATAGAATGATTTCACAAAATCCAAAAGGATAGAGTGAAATCATTGAAGCGGGCTGGTAGTTGAAGAGGAACTTTTCAGTTTGCTTCTGGACCCGTCGCAGCAAAGTACGGTGGCACTGACATTGGCTGACGTCATCGATGATGTTGTCTGATGTAGAGAGTTTTGCAATATCCGCTCAAGGATAGTGTGAAACTCGGAGATGCGATGTTGCTGGTGAAGATCAGAAATTGAAAATAGACTCAAAGAAAATAGACTCAAATAGACTTGCATGATCTGCCTCAGTGAAGGAGGGGGGTTGAGGGTTGATGGAGGGTGTCATGAGGACGTGCTGAATGCGCAGGTGGCTAGATAGATGATGTTCTCCTAGCGGCAGTAGCTGAAGCATGTCTTCGGCATCCATTCCTATGAGGAGTGGAAGAAGGGGGGTAGTTTGAGGATGCTGTTTATGACAATGTCGGCGCGTTCGATGCGAGCACTGGCCATCTGACTGTAGTCCTTCTAGGACGTGGCCACCTGGCTCAGGTTCAGGTCCAGAGACAGGCGAATCATGGCCGCGCAATTGGATGCGGTGG
Organism: Ptycholaimellus sp. GST1_10; assembly: GCA_030248095.1. Taxonomy (NCBI): domain Eukaryota; kingdom Metazoa; phylum Nematoda; class Chromadorea; order Chromadorida; family Chromadoridae; genus Ptycholaimellus; species Ptycholaimellus sp. GST1_10. The sequence continues at coordinate 10,935 of JASANA010011921.1, read as the reverse complement.
CCTGTAGGCTTAGGTTCCTGGTTCCGTTTGGGTACCCTTCTCTCTCTCGTCCGGCAGCAAAAGTAGAGGCAGAGGTAAGAGGTGAATGGAGATGGACGCGCATGTCGGCGGTGTGAAAGGCAGGCGGTCTAAGCTAGGCAATGCTTAGGCGCCTGTCGCACTGGAGGCTGTGAGGCTTTGAAGGGAAGAATTGAGGGGGCTTGTACGTCGTGGGTGCACTGGGCGGACATGCAGGGCTTGTAAGGCTCGGGCATCTGGTACAAGCGAATCTGCCAGAGGGAGGACTGGAGGTCCTTTGGCCGCGTACAGGCCACCAGATGGGAGGGCGGCGAAGCTTTGGCCGTGCCATCAATAATCAGTAACAGCTGAACGGCTCAGAATTGAACAGAAGACTTGAGTTTTTTTGTTCACAAGTCATATATAGCGATTCCAAATCTGTGCTTACTTTTGAAAATGGGTGAGAAACCATAGACTTGCCCTTTGGAGTGACAAAATTCCATGCATTAATATTGTAAACTGGAAGGTGGTGTGCTCCGCGGTCACCTATTGCGCTTTGCGCCATATACTTGTTCATGTATTGTTGCATAAAAACAAAATATTTAAAAGGTCAAGCATAGCTCGCAAAATGATTTAGATGTTGCTAGAACAATGTTCAATGAACGATGTTTTTTCCAAACATGTTGGGAAAAACAATCCGGCTTGTCGTTGACTTCGTCCGGATGGCAGAGTCTGAGTGTGAGTGTGGCGAAAGGGCATGAAAAGAACTAAAAGGGTGGCAGAGACGTTTTTAGAGCCCACACAGCTGCATCAAGTTTACAAAGGTGGCGTTGATGACTGTACTAGATTAAAATTTTTGACCGCGGAGGGGCTTAAACGTGTGTCACTTATATATATATATACTGGACGGAAGGAATTCAAATCCGCCCTCTATCACCTACTCACCAAACTGGGAGCAGGAGATGTGTCGCCTCTTGGACGGGGATATGGACCACCAGAAAAGTGACTTCCCCGGCACCACAGAGTTTAGCCCAAACTCTGGTTATTGCTCTCCTTCATCCCCCTCCATCGTTTACTTTTCTTTCCTTTACAAGCCAACGATGTGCTTGATGATGATCGAAGGAGGATCTATCAACGTATACTGGAACAATCAGATGATTTTGAAACGGAATGGTGGAGTCTTTCACGTGAATTGTCACTTGGTTTACCCTGTCCATTTGTAATCCCTATTCTTTTAACGATCCCTGAATGTGGGGTGGGGGATTGAAATACTATGTTGATGAGCTGATTCTTGAAAAATGTTGCTTTCAAGAATGGCCAAAAAACAGGCAAGCCATAAGCCAGCTCAATTTTGCCTTCAATTTTTTTATGAATAAGGGCCAAAAACTTAGGCCTGATGCTTCAAAAATTTGAAAAAGCATTAATCCATGGTTTTTCACTGAAATCTGCTACATGTGCTACTCGGTTATTGTGCATGGTTGATTTTATTGATGCCCTTATTTCAATTACCAAACACTCTAGATAACACAAGTTAATATTATTAGAGATGTATTGGAGAGAAATCTATTTTACTGATGAAGAAGTTAAATCTTCGAAACGTTTAAATATTTGAGACTATATCTCTACTGTGCTTACAATTTGGATAGAAATAACATATTAGAGATGTGTTTACATGCATGGAAAGTGATATTCATATGGAAAGGAGATGAATGAAATCCCCAGTTATATAAGGTGTATGCAATATGTGTGAGCATGACGTGAATGGAAAACTAGTAGTGTTGTGTGTCTGTGAACAGTGTGAACATCATGCGTATGATGTCTTTAGACGCAGTCAAAAAAGTAACGTTTCAAATGCTCCGGGACCGGTTCCACTCCTCCAGATCTTCCTAAAATATTATTACCTTTCAGAGAAAAAATTTGTCAAAATCCGTTGAGAATCTGGCTTTTCCCAGCATACCCCATTTGTCAAATTTTCTACCCAAAAAAGTAATGTTTCAAATGCTCCAATACCGGTTCCACCTCTCCAGATCTTCTCAAAATATTATTACCTTTCAGGGAAAAAAGTTTGCCCAAATCCATCCAGAATTCGCCATTTCTCAGCATACCTAATATTTGAACATTTCTACCCAAAATATAAGCCACATGCTTGAAATTTTAACACAATATACTCCTAAGCTTCTTAAGCATCACTGGTTCCTGCAGTGAATTCCGCAAATTGATCGTTGGACCACTCCAGAGAATTGTAGATCTCAGAAAACTCATTAACAAAACAAATCATGATGGAATCAAAGCAACCTTGCTTTTACAGGCACGCCAGTTGGAGGCATATGTGCTTGGTGCAATAAAAAGTCAAGAAGAAAAAAGAAAAAATCAGCAATGAAATCCATGCAGACCAATAAAGAAAGCAATCTAAAAATATACCGTGAAACCGATTATTCTGAAGCAATGGCATGGAACATTCTTGGGGATCCATCAAGTCTAGGGGACCTTGGAGTTGGGACCATGGCAAAACTTGGTGTAGCTGTAGTTGAGAAAAGTGTCGGAGCAATTGCTCCAGTATGGGCTAAGGTATCAAATGCCACTAAATCTAGTCTTAGAAAATCTGGCAATGATTGGATCTACAGTCACATCAAAAATACAGTGACTTGGGAATTGGACCTTCGCCCCGTTACTAATGGTCATATTTCTATTGACACCACCGAATTGGATTATTCATGAACAAACTGGAACGGGAGGTGCATGATTAAACATTGACGGTGCTTTTCTGTCAGCTTGTGTTTGCAGCTTTGTTTCTGCTTCAAGCTTCTTTATTTCAAGGTGGTCACTGGTGCATAAGAAAGTTTCGACAGCTGATTTGGCCAATTAGTTGTTTTAATGCATGGCAACGCAACCCTGTACATCAACCACTGTTAGGTAGTATTTTCAATGCGTCCGAATCCTTTGCTTCTGTTGAATATGATTACAATAATCAGTCAATGTATAATTATTAATGTTTCATAACATTTGATTTCATGTGTTTGCTTCCCATGTTAATTGTAATGTACTCCACTATCTTAAATTTCAATTTCGTCCCCTATTTAGTTGGTAATAAAAAATGATGTGATTTAATAAAGATAAAACGCTTCTGTATATTATGAACTGCTTGAAATTGCTTGTTTGGTATATTATTACTGTGTCTGTGCCATACAATTAATAAAATTTGGGAATTTTTGATCTTAACCTCTAACTTTTGATATTTCTCGTTATGCTAAATGGTCTGTGCCGTCTTTCTAGTCGAGGATAGCTGGTTTATGGCTGTGGTAGATTTTACATGTGACCAAAATGTCACAACTTAATAATTTTGTTCCATGTCCAAACATTTTTCCCACATGTTGAACCTGTGCAAATGGAGGGGACGCACAGTCCCTACTGATCAACCAAGCAATCGTATGACGTATTTTGAAATTATGAGTCGATTTCATTCATAGCTCTTCATAGAAATATTTTCTACAATGCTCATATATGATTCTTTAGTTGCAGATAATTTTAACCAAACCAACACCTTTTGTTTTTGCTTCAACAATGTGAATCATGGAAATACCCTCATTTGTGTGCGGAACTATTGCAGCACACATTCATCTTCACAAATCTAGACAAATCCATCAAAATTTTAATGAAAGATGACCCGTGGAGCAAAAATGATCGAGTCTTGATTTAGTCACTCTAAACTAAAATATTTTTCAATACTCATATATAGTTTTTAGTTGCAGATAATTTAACATCTATAATTTGTGAGCAATGCAAATAAATGAAATATCTATGTTGCTGCTTTTTAAAGATTAAGTTAAAAAGTCCAACCAAAGATTAGTGACTATGGGTGCGCGCGTCCAGACCCCCAAAAGCAGGGGCGAGCATTCCATGTCAAGCATCTGAAAATAGAAAAAAATGGATGGTCTACTTGGTTTTTACAGGTGTCTAAACTTTTGTCCTGATCAGTGCTGTGAGGCATAACTCTTTGGGATTATTCTCCACTGTACACCCCATGCCGAGACCTTATACTCCACTTCTACTGCACCTCACTGGGCACCTTCCCCATTATGTTTCACCTATTCTACTTTGTCCACTTTCCCACTTTTTTCTACCTTTTTCTACCTTTTTTCACCTCAAATCTCCAAAATTTCTAAAATCAACAGATAACTGCTGTTTTTGAAGCCACGTCTTTCTCAGCACCTCAAAACATTGGCCTACTGTACATTAGACAATTCTAGGAGGCAGAACAGGCAAGTCTTCACTTCTCAGCCCTTGTTTAACATAGTCCAAATAGAAGAGAAGGAGTTGAGAGGCAACCTTACAAAGGAGGAGAGAGGAGCTTCCTTAGAATACAGGGGGGGGGGTAATGCTGGGGCATCTACGCATGACCAGTGACCAGTGGCTTCGGGCCGCTCCGCGGTCAAAAACATCCTTTAGCTTTAGGGCATTTAGGGTCCAATTAACTGGTGGCATGACTTTAATAGGGCAATGTTAAATGACTTTAATACTACATGTACTTATGTCCTGATAAATGAAAGATCTTAAAAGTAACATTAATAAAAAGAGATTTTACATTTCAGGACGTTTTATAATCATCACCAGTTTGGGGCACTCCCTGACATAAACGAAGCTTCTGCCTGGTGCAATATTTTAACAATTGGTTCTTTTGGCTGGGCCAATTGGCTTGTGGTGTCGTTTTGAGCAGCCCTGAGTAATTACATGGTGGCTGACATCAGCACCCTGAACGTTTTCAGATGGAGAGCCCGTCAATCACCAACTGCCCCTTCTACCATTTTGACTCCTACAGTTTTCAACATCATGTGTGACTGCATCAGCAAAGACAAAACTCCTCACCTCCATTTTCACTTCCAAGCCTTCATCCAACTTCCCTACCACTGACCGGAGATGAGATGCCTATCTCCGGATGTCCTACTCTCCCACAAATGAGGAGATATCCACATCAGCTACCTGAGAAAGCAGAAGACTGTCCCTCACTCACACCTCCTCCTGCCACTTTTGAATGGGCAATGTTTGCAGTGACAGCATTACCTATCTAGGCATCATCGAGGCCATATTCAGCCAGAAATTTGGTCATGCCACATCATCCTTCTATCTGTGTTCATCAATCAACCCAGAAGCACCCAGCGTCTTATGGATGCCTTAAGTACTACTGGACGGCTGTTGGTCTGAAGGTCTATATACCTAGCATATTTTAGGAAGCTGACAGTGTCCAACAAGGCCTCCGCAAAGAAGATGGATCAGGACACTCCCCCCGCCCAAGAACCTCAAGAAGGAGCCCACGGAGGACAATGATTAGTCCACCCCCGCTCACGTCCTCTCCCACTAGCCCCTATTTCCCTCTTTCTCTGACCTCCGAGCCCAGCTTCCGTTTACACATCTACCCCATTGAGGTTTGGCTTTTATTTCTGCATTTTTACATTTTTCACGTTCACTTGGCCTTTGTTGCGTGCCCCAGCCCCAGTCGTTCGCCTTCTTGTTGCCATTTACAACGTAATCAAATTTGAAGTCGCCATGTTTTGCCTTGCGGAAGATGTGTGAGGCCACTTTGTCATCATCAGGCACAAAACAAAAGAGAACGTAGCAAGCTAAACACTGGAAACAAAAGCGGTCAGTCTGCAGAACATGTGAGAAATCATTCCTTGTGATAAACATCTATTAAACATGAACTATTCTCATTTTAAGCAAGAAAAATCAGCAAGCATATTTGCGCAAATCTACCACTCACGTTAAAAAATGCAAGAAGTCCACAATTTAATCCGTATGGTATCAAATGTTGCATAATGTTGCTGGCATGAAGACCGGTTACAGTGGTGTCGCTCACTTTTTTGAAGCCAATATATTGTCAGATAAAATGATTCAATTTATGACAGGTAGAACGTGATAGAACAAATCACACTAGATCGTTTTAAACTCCTGTTCATTTTAATGGTGAATGATAGTTATAAAAACCTAAATTACACTTGATTAGTTTTTTATTTTAAATTAAAGAAAATATTATGGTACTGCAATTTTTCAAAAATAAGGTTAGAAATCATTTTCAAAAGAAGAAAACTACTGGAGGCAAGCTTAGATAATATGGGAAAAGAACTGGAATTTGAGCCCACTGGATCTGTTGAGTTCAAAGGAGACTTCAGGGATGCAACTTCAGTGGAAATCAAAGTGAAAAATAATACGGGGAAGCGAATGGCGTTCAAGGTGAAATGCAGCGACAATGACCTTTTCAAGATCCGACCAGTAATGGGAATTTTGGAAGATGGTAAATCAGCAACAGTGAACCTAACATTCATGCCCAAAGAAAAAAGCAAATGTCCAAAAGATCCACATCACTTCAGCCTTTACCAATTGGAAGCAAAAGAAGAACAGAAATATGCACGGAAAATTTGGGAAGACCCGGAAGCCAAGAAGGTTAAGCGCCATGCTAAAGCCAAAGTAGTCTTCACTGAGAGCAAGGAAGCCCAAAATAAAGAACAGCAAAATGATGAAAAGAAGAAAGAAGATGAGAAAAAGAAAGGAGAAGAGAAAAAGAAAGAAGATGAGAACAAGAAAGAGGACGAGGGCAAGAAAGAAGATGAGGACAAGAAAGAAAAACAGGATGAGGACAAGAAAGAAAAACCTGATGGGGACAAGAAAGAAGAAAACAATGATGAAGAAAAGAAGGAAACAAATGAAGATGAGAAGAAAGAAAACGTGGACAAGAATGATGGCGATGAAAAGGAACAAGCAGATGACAAAAACAAGAAAGACGAAGAGAAGAATGATTAAAAGCCTTTAACAATTCCTATCAACTATTCCCTCCCTTGTATTTAAATGTTCTACCCATATTTTCATTTTTTGTTAATTATATAAAATACCCTGTTTTTCCATTGTTTTAAACACAATAAAGAAAATTTTACTACAATAATTTGAATCAAAGTACAATATGCAAAATGCAAGCTGATAGAAAATACAAAAAATAACATATATAGTAGCATCGTTTTATTTGATTTTTACTATTATTTTATTTTCAATGGACGGTGCCATTAAATGATAAATATAATTAATATACGCAGAATAAAAGAAGCAAGATAAACTACATAAAAAAATAATGAGGATGAAATTGAATCCAGATTCCAGATTAGTGTAGCTTATTACTCTGCAATGCACTGGGTTCTGGAAATGGCAAACGCAGTTTAGACACCGAGTAAAACTTTCAACTTGACATATTAAACCCCTATATACAGCGTTATTTTGATGTTTTGAAGCCCCAAAAGGTTGACTTGTTTTGATCCGTTCAAACTGTGCTTTTGTGACATTAATAACATGCCTGAGGACATTATTCATGCAAAAACAGAATGCGCTTGGATCATTTTATGTCCACCCTTTGGAGCCCCGTATATAGCTAAAACCCCTATTTAAAGCATTATTTTGATATATTTGGGGCTGCAAAAGGTGGACTTGTTTTGAGTCTGGCCCCTGCTGGGGTACATATTTTTCCATTTTTACCATTTTCCATCTGCCCACCACTGCTTCCAACTCCCCCTCTTTGCATTTCGTAATCTCATGCCCTCTCCTGCCCTGAGTTGGCCAAACCCAGCGGAGATTTTATAAGGCCTGAAAAAGGGTTGCCCAAAAGAGGCCCATTAACAGTCACAATGCTCCACTTAAGCTTTGGCTGCGCAAACCAAGCAAAAGTCGCATCAGCATTGGGAGGGAGGCGTTCGACGCTCCTCGTCCCTCCTTATAGGCGTCTAAAAGAACACCTGGACGCAAATAATGCGCTTTGGATGCCACCCCCTTCTCTCAAGCTGATCAGGCCTTTGAAAAGTATCTGGGTGCATGGCGTTCAATAAAACGCACGTATTAGCAAAAGAGGGGGCAATGTTCTAGACCAGAGCGCCATTTTCCGCAGGCTTTGACCAAAAGAGGTTGGGTTGGCTGCTGCCTGGTCCCTTCCTCTCTTCCGTAGGCCGTCCGGGGCCGCTCTAAGGCACGCTTCACGTCGGATGAGTATTTGTTGTCCAGCTTTTGAGTGCACTTCAATCGCCGGGAGGAGAGCAGCTCAGCTGTTCACTGTCCTCTCATTCGCTTTGTTTTCGTTTGAAGCGAAAGAAAAGAAAAATATGAATAACATTTTTATGTACAGTTATTTGCATGGCTGACTTGAATGATTAGCTTTTATTCCATGAGCTTCAAAATTTCATTAATTTCTGCTCAATGGAATTAGCCTTAATCAATTCGTCAGCTCTTTTGGGCTCATTATTTATTTCAATCTCTAAGCGTAGCATGCATGATTTCAATCATTTGCAGTTGTTGCTATAGGCTAGGCAATGTTCACAATCGGCCGTTTGCCGATCGCTCATTTTCACCGCCATCTCTGCCGTCTGCTTTGCAGCATTCATCTGAGAAGCTTGTAGAGAAGGGACAGCCTTTTCAGGCCGTCTCCTTAACTCTATTCTTTGGCCATTAGATCAGAGGGTTGTTCAGCCACCAACTGGTCTTTCTACAGAAAGTTCCAGTCACGTCTGCGTCACCATGTCCGTCTCTCTGGCGGTGGCTTGCCAAGGAGGAGGCATCAATGTTAAAAAGTGTTTTGAACGTCTGCTGGCTGTCCTCTACCCAGGTGCTGATGTTTCATATGTTTGGAACAACAAGCATTGAATTTTTTTATCAATATCGAGCCATATCAAGATCACAAGCAACTATAGGACACATAGCTTGCTAGCTTTCTACAGTCCCACTCTACTGACTAGAAAAGGCAAGGCTGGGGGGCCAGCGGCTCATTTGTGCGCTGTTTAGCATTTTTGCCCCTTGACTCAGCCTACAGACATATGGATCTCTTTTTTAGGTCTCCACACTAAAAGCATATTTTAGGTGTATTCGAGTCAGGACTTTCATTTTAGGGCATTTGCTTCAATTTTTAAAGCAAAAATGTTTTTGGCCATTTTTGACATATGTTATAATGCCATTTTTTGACTTGCCATGATCTTTGGGGCTCCAATTTCAAAACTAATGGAAAAGCAATCAATATTTTTGCATACAGGGACCCCCGCTAAAAAACCACCATTTTTAGAAAAAACGAAAATGATAACTTTTCAATAAAACTTGATTGTGTCAGTATCAGTACACTTTTAGAATAACCTAAGAATGCCTTCATTGTTCAATTTGATAACCTTTTATTTTACACAAGTCATATATTTGGGAGTAAACTTCATTATGACGAGTCACTATTCAAAAGAAAAAACACGGCCAAAGCAGCCCAAAACTTGGTTCTATTTCGATTTGTAACGAATTCTTTTTTTTAATTCATTGCAGAATGTGTATTTCGATTTGGGCGATTAAGAGCTATCGCACTATGGTAAAATTCTCTAATTTATTGCATTTTTGATATTTTTTAGCATGTCTGGTTCAAAAACTGGCAAATTATGCTTCTGAAGGTGTAACTTGACATTTTTACTTTGTCCAAGCAAATTTTTACCTAAAATTGGCACAAATGTGTGCTAAGTGGTTAGAAGAGCTATAATTTTAACTATACTGTTCAGGGCCACATGGGTTTTTGGGGAAAATGTTGGAGGAATTCATCCCGCAAAAATTGTGGTTTTTTTAGCGGGGGTCCCTGTAGATACCTAGCTAAGAGTTAGGCAGAACTAGTCTGAAGAGGATTCATGACACACTTGAACCAGTAAAACGTGAGAAGTTATTTAGTGAGATTTTGTCATTCTAATAAATAACATAGGCCCAAATGTAAAGTTTGCAACACATATTGATTTGTGGTTAGATTTCCAAAAGTACCAAAATGAAGCTAAGACAGAACCTGTGGAACAACGTCAGATTGTCAATGGTATACATTTCAAATATCATTTTTGAGATTTACCACGTAATGTGCTATTTTTAGAAATTTCCAATTTTGCGATTTTGAAATGTCAGCTCATTTTTCTGACCAGTATTGGTAAAAACATGAAACAAACTATGGCACCATTTAGAGCGTTTTATTAGCTATCGAACGATATCAAACATGTATGTACTGGGTGGTCTTCCCAAAATTTGACAAAATTTGAAAAGTAATATCTCAAGCCCTTAAAAAGATAGAGAGTTGAAAGTTTTACGGAAAGTAAGTCCAATCGTGGTTAGTTTGTGTATGAATTTGCAGATTGTTTCAATCAGCCAAACTGGAGAAATAGTTGTTTTAGTAAAATCACTGAATAAACCAACATTTAACAATTTGAACATTTTAACTAACAATTAAGACATGATATCTCTGGCCCAGAAGCTTTTGAATTTAAAAATTTTATCACTGAGTTGCATCCAAAGGGTGGTGTACTTATCTACAATGTTTCAATTGTCTAGGTACTTCCTGCGTTGAGAAACAGCCTGCAAAGTAAATCTACATGTTGCCCATTCCTGCGCTTGTAATGGCGAGTCCAGCCAGACAGTGCTACGGATCCATATGAATGATGTAAAAGGTTGCTATACTTTTTAGGATGTTGGGTTAATACAGGAGCCACTGAGAAAATTATAAATTCGTTTGAACACTAGTCATCCTAAAAGCTGCAAATGGTGTTAAAATTTGAGTTTAAAAGCTTTTGCTGGGCCACAGAAACCACGTCTTAAATGTGAGTAAAACATGTCCAAATTTCTAAATTTTGAGTTACTGAGTGATCTTACTTAAATGAATATTTCTCCAGTTCGGCGGATTGAAACAACCTGCAAATTTATATGCTACTAAAGGGTTAACTTTCAGTAAAAATTTCAACATTCTAGGTTTTAATGGGCCTGATATATTGTTTGTCAAATTTTGTCAAATTTTGGGAGGACCACCCGGTAAGGTTTTGTGCTGTTCTGCTTTGGTAAACGAAATGTGTCTTGCATTCAAATATTACAAAATTTTCAAAACCTAAATTTACTCATTTGACGTTTTCGTCCATAACTTGG
>JASANA010011919.1:0-28237 GCA_030248095.1 Ptycholaimellus sp. GST1_10 | reverse complement strand
GTCAGAACTGCTGAGTTTAGAAGCACTTAGCCCCTTTCCGCATGCTTCATCAGGCCATAGTTTGCCAAAACTTCCAGAATTCTCCATGCGCCTTGGCATTCACTTGTGATATAGTTTTGGATACAAAAGCCTCTGAGTGCGATACACAAATCAGAAGCTCCGCCAAAAAAGCGGCACAAACAAAAGACTAGGAATGCCACACCCAGCCAGACGCAAGCGGCCTGGGCGTGTCCTGCAGTTGCGAAAGGGCAGAACAATGCACAACGCAGACAGCCCCCCGCACCCCCAAAGGCCTCCGATTCTCAGAAGGCGGCTGTGTGTGTGTGCTCAGAGGCAGTCTAGCCTGTGGCAGGGGGCGGGGTTGGGGATGGGGGGGGTGGGGGGGCAGCGGGGCCTATAAAACGCCTGCCCGCCAGCCAGTCGGCTCCGGACCTTGAGCTTTTCTACAACCTTACCCCCTTTCCAACAGTTGCCCCGACAATCCCTTCGACGACAATGACGACTCAGACGACGCTGACGACGCCTAGCCTCCCCGCCGAGCTCTGGGCTGCCGTCGCCCATCGCGTCACCGACCTCCACACCCTAACCGCCCTCTTCAGGGTTTCCTTCCTTCCTCTTCTCCTTGTCTTTCTCTCCAGACACAGAGACTGCAGGCGACCTGGCAACTGCGCCAACTGGGCTCGCGGACTCCCTGGTCCGGACTCCGCCCAGCCTTTCCCTCGACCTCGCCCCCAGCAACAACAACAACAGCTCACCCCTCCTACCGCAAACGCCGCACCCAATGCCTCGTTCCCACCCCCTCTTTCGCAATGTCTGTCGAGACAGTAGTGGAGCCGTGGTTGAGGTGGACCTGAGCACCCGGAAGACGATCCCCGCCCGCAGCCTGGCCCAGGACCTCCTCCCCCACTGCTCCAGCCTGGACAGCCTCAGCCTCGGCGCCGCCGTCGCCCACGAGGACGCCGCCAGCGAGGCCGCCGACCCTCAGCAGCTCCCGGCCGCCGGAGCCTCCATTCGCGCCATCTTCCGGTTGGCCCTGCTCCCTTTCCTCTCTCCCTCTTACCACCTCCTTCACCTTGAGAATCCCCCTGGGCGGGCCAGCCGCTCTGCGGACGCTGAACCTGCACGAGGCCTCCGCCGCCGTGCCCTAGGCCGCCTCCGCCCTCCGTCTACGGCCTTCAGCCTCTCCCTCGCCCACCTTTCCATCACAATCGTTTCCCTCCCTCCTCCCAGCCCCCTTTCCCCAGTTGCCTCTCATCCGTGACCTTCGCACCCCTCCTCTAGGCTGCAAGACGACGGGTCCGAAGGCGCCGCGCAAGCACCGGGCCGCCATCCGCGCCGGCTCCGGCCTCCAGAGCCTCGCCGACCGCCTCTGAAGGCTTCGAGAAGCTCCACCTGCAGGACCTCGTCGCCTCCGGCCTCGCCGACAACCCCACCCTCACTGCCTTACACTTCGCGGCCTCACACGACTCACCCGCCAGCCTCCTCACCGCCCTCAACCCCATCAAGGCCAAGCACCTTCAAGTTCCTCTCCTTCCTCTTCCCTTCCTCTTTCCTCTCTACTCATTCACTACCCCCTTCAGACGCTGTCCCTGGAGTCCATCCCGTACACGAACGAAATGTTCCTGGAGGCCTCCATGGGCTCTGAGGAGGCCCGCGCAGCCTTCGCCAACCTCCACCGCTTCCGCATGGCCAAGTGCGGCTTCATCTTCGCCCCTCTCGTCCTATCCGTCATGCCCTCCCTTCGCTTCCTCCAAGGTCCTCCACCCTTCCTCTCTCTCAACCCTCCCCCACCAGTCCTCCAAGCTCGTCTGGATCAGCGGCGGAGTCACCATGCCGGAGACGTCGCAGAGCGCGGCGAAACTGGCCTGAGCTCCGGGTAGAGACGCGGGGAGCACGGCGATAGAACGGACACGAAGCCCATCGCCGTCAACGACCTCACCGCCGCCCGGCACAACGCCGAGTTCGCCGCCGACGGCCTCCTCGAGGCCAGCCGCATCGCCATCCGCAACATCCGTCGCAAGTTCGCCCTACACTTCGACGTCGGCCTGGCCCGACTCCCCATCAATCCCAAGTGCCGAGGTCCTCCTATTCCTTCTTCTTCCTTTTGGAAGAGCGGTGGAAGGAAGAGGAGGAGTATTTTGAGGCTCGCGGAGTGCAGGCGAAACGGGCGCTGATGTCCAAGGGGCGGGCCCAGGTCTAGATCGACACCTACTTCCAGTACAACCGATCCCTCCCCGTCCCCCAATGAACCCCTAGAATCCATTTCCCACAGTTCTCTATTTTGTTGATCCGTTTCGACCTCATTCTCGATCATTTTCTACCAGAGCAGACCAGTTCCCATTCGACTTTTGCTTCCATGCTGTGCCAAGTCGACCTCTTCGTGACCCAATCGGCGGTAAAAAAAGACCAGTTCCACCCATGTTGAAACTATCCACGCATCAACAGCATCACAAATGAACTCCACTCTTCCATCTTCAACGAATGAAAAGCTTACAACCGCGTCATAACATGAGCAAATATGATTAAAACATGAGAAGTTTTCATATTGTTGTAGCGTCAAGGTGTCATTTTTATGAGTTTATGGGACATTAAAGTCCATTTTCACCTCATCAGCTCACCAGCTCAAGTTCGAACAGACAAAATAAGCGCTAAACTAAATCAATAGACTTGTCCGATAAATTCAACTGAAACTGCACACATCTCATAACACCGTGCAAAACTCGATCAATTAGCACATATATTTAATGTTTTGGACGAGGAAAAGAAGCAGACAGAAATGAAATAATCAGATAATCAAGTGCAGATTGAAAACGCGTGAGAAAGAGGAAATCTCTTATCCAGAAGACGGCTGCCAGAAATGGATGTCAGCGCGCACCACGTGAAGCGATATCTCATTGAGATCCCGAATTCCGCCACCACCTCCACCATCGCACCGCCGCCGCTTCACTCCCTTCTTCCTTTACCTCACTTCTCCACTTCCTCTCCTTCTTTGACCTTTAAATCTTACTACCAGATGACTAGAGGCCGAATACAAAGAAGAAGCAGGAACCCATGGCCAAAGACTCTTTTTTGTAGGGTATTTTTATCTTTTATATTTCATCATTTATCTTTTTAAATTATCCTGGCCGGGCTTAACCTGGCTAAGAGTCTCATGGGACACTCCTGTCACGATCAAAGGCTGCTTGCGGCTTGAGGTTGTAGCAGGAACCCATGGCCAAAGACTCTTTTTTGTAGGGTATTTTTATCTTTTATATTTCATCATTTATCTTTGCAGATTGCAGCCAACTAAGCACTCCTGGGACTGCTCAAACTCTCCTCTAGCAGCAATTTACCAAGAATATTTTCCCAGTTACCCGCTTCGACGAAGCTGTTGGGAGAATTCTTCGGAGCAGCGAGGCTGTTAATTTTTGTTGAGTTTAATTTTTTTGTTTACTAAATTAGAGTTGACTCGAAATCTTGTTGCATAAGTTTTCTGGTATAATTCAAACTTTAAATGACCGAATAAGTGTTTGTCCGTCCCTTTTTCAGAAGGAGCAAATCGTTTACCTTAGTTGAAAAACGCATAATTTAGCATTCGTAAAATTGCACAAAATTTATCACTAGACAAAAATTGAATGATTTCTTCCCCATGACCTCTAACATAAATCTCTAAAATATTTTGAAAAAAGCTATGCTCATAATGCGCAACTTCATTTAGGCCTCAAGTGTTGTTCATTCTTTTTGAAATACTCACGCGCAAAGAGGAGAAAACGTTTCACAAAAAATTGACTGCGTTGCTTAGACTGCGTTTAAATCTTGAAGAGATGTGTAACTGCTGCAAGAATAAGAAACTTGTCAGCGTCGATGGACCAAACTACTGAAGTCGAACAACAATTTCTCAGCAGCCATGGCGGAGCTGGCTGTTCAACTACTGCAGCGGATCCAGGGTTTTTCTTCTCTCAATCTCCCCGAGAGTTGAAGGGTGGGAGGTAAGTTGAGGTCTTGAAAAAGGCAACTGTATCTTTTCTCCGGTCTCCATCGCCACTGCTCTTGCTATGCTTTTCGAGGGATCCGCAGGAAGAACAGAAAAACTGATGCGGCTTATCCTTTTTCAAGGTCCTTTTTGCAAATTATTTATAAGAAACTGAGGCGAATAAAATTTTATTTATTTCTTGGTGAATGAAAGCGTTCTTCTGAGTATGCAGCCAAAAAGATCAAAAGTGCATTCTTTTTGTAATCTAGTAGGACGCAAATTCATCAATCAGGCTGCTCAAGAAATGACAAAAACGCTATAGGTGTGCCGAAATTGGAGATCGTAAATGGATGTGCAGAGCTGCTGGGTTCGCTAATGAAGGAGGAGACTGGTTGCTGTCTTCTCATCGCCAACGCACTCTTCGGCCAGAAGCACTTCGTCAACGTCACCCACGACTTCCTATCCACTTGCGCTCATTCATTCCACAGCCCCTTTCAACTTGTTGACTTCAACAGTGACAAGGTCTCTCTCATCTTACCCTGTCTTTGTTCAGTTTTCATTTCACATCACTTTTTTTAGTTTCTAGGGCGGTGTTTCAATTTTGAATTAATTTGGGAGAACAACAAATAGAAAAAACAACTAGATAAATTATAGGTGGGGAAGCTTATTAATGCGTGGGTGAAAGAAAAGACTAATGGTAAATTTACCGAAATTCTCCAGAGCAATGCTTTATCGGAAGACTCAAAGCTCGTTCTGCTGAATGCCATTTACTTCAAGGTTAGCTTAAAGTTCTCTTTCGATAATTGTTCTTGCCCAGGGATCGATTCTAGTGCGACTGGTTGGAAAAGTTTGATAGAATCGCCACCACCGAGGAGCCTTTCTACGTCAACAATGCTACCACAGTCCAGGTACCGTTTCTAGGGCTAACGAGCTAATGATAACTACTCAATTTCTACGGAATGTAAAAATGATGGTCAACCAGAGCAAGACCTGGAACTTCTTGGAGAACGCAGAATTGCAAGTGCTTGGCATGGCCTACAAGAACCCACGCCTCAGCTTCTTCCTCTTTCTGCCAAAACAACGCTTCGGACTGGATGTTCGGACACCTTGAATTACGAATATGGGGCTCTTATTGGTAGAAAAAAGGTACTGTAAACCATTGTAGCTCAAAGCATTCTAAAATTTCCAGGAGTGGCTCAGCAAAGTTAGTGGAGAGCAACTCCTGCAGCTTATTCAAAAGGCACGCTCAAACGGCTCAGTTCAAGTCCCTTTATTTTTGGAAGAATAGCAACGGCGTATGGAAATAAAGATATTTGGAATTTTTAGTTGTACTTGCCGACGTTGAGAATGGAGAGTGAGCTGAACCTGAACGAGATGCTGGAGGCAATGGGCCTTGGCGAACTCTTCATGCTGGGCAAGGCGGATTTCAGCCGTATGCTCACGCCGAACCATAACCCTCTCTTCATAAATCAAATATTACACCGAGCTTTCATTGAGGTCTTTCATTATCTTCTTCTTTCGTATTCGGCCCTCTCAGTCCCTCTGGTAGTAAGATTTAAAGGTCCAAGCAAGGAGAGGAAGTGGAGAAGTGCAGGTAACGGAAGAAGGGAGTGAAGCGGCGGCGGTGACGATGGTGGAGGTGGTGGCGGAATTCGCGGATCTCAATGAGATATCGCTTCCACCCGTGGTGCGCGCTGACCATCCCTTTCTGGCAGCCGTCCTTCTGGATAAGCAGCATTTCCTCTTTCTCACCCGCGTTTTCAATCCTGCCACTTGATTATCTGCATTATTTCATTTCTGTCCTGCTTCTTTTTCCTCGTCCCACAAACCCATTAACTATATGTGCTAATTGATCGCAGTTTTGCACGGTGTTATGCAGATGTGTGCCGTTTCAGTTGAATTTATCGGCACAAGTCTATTGATTTAGTTTAGCGCTTATTTTGTCTGTTCGAACTTGAGCTGGTGAGCTGATGAGGTGAAAATGAGTTAATTGTCCCATAAACTCATAAAAATGACACCTTGACGCTACAACAATATGAAAACTTCTCATGTTTTAATCATATTTGCTCATGTTATGACGCGGTTGTAAGCTTTTCATTCGTTGAAGATGGAAGAGTGGAGTTCATTTGTGATGCTGTTGATGCGTGGATAGTTTCAACATGGGTGGAACTGGTCTTTTTTTACCGCCGATTGGGTCACAAAGAGGTCGACTTGGCACAGCATGGAAGCAAAAGTCGAATGGGAACTGGTCTGCTCTGGTAGAAAATGATCGAGAATGAGGTCGAAACGGATCAACAAAATAGAGAACTGTGGGAAATGGATCTGGGGTTCATTGGGGGACGGGGAGGGATCGGTTGTACTGGAAGTAGGTGTCGATGTAGACCTGGGCCCGCCCCTTGGACATCAGCATTCGCTTCGCCTGCACTCCGCCAGCCTCAAAACGCCTCCTCCTTTCCACCACTCTTCCAAAAGGAGGGAGAAGGAATAGGAGTGACCTCGGGGGTTGGGTGGGGGAGTTGGGCCAGGCCGACGTCGAAGTGTAGGGCGAACTTGCGACGGATGTTGCGGATGGCGATGCGGCTGGCCTCGAGGAGGCCGTCGGCGGCGAACTCGGCGTTGTGCCGGGCGGCGGTGAGGTCGTTGACGAGGATGAGCTCGTGCCGGTTCTTCGCCGTGCTCCCCGCGTACTCTACCACGAAACTCAGGCCAAGTTTCACCACCTCCGACATCTCCGTCAATGACACTGCAATCCAGACGAGCTTGGAGGACTGGTTGGGGAGGGTGGAGAGAGGAGGACCTTGGAGGAAGCGAAGGGAGGGCATGACGGAGAGGACGAGAGGGGCGAAGATGAAGCCGCACTTGGCCATGCGGAAGCGGTGAAGGTTGGCGAAGGCCGCGCGAGCCTCCTCAGAGCCCATGGAGGCCTCCAGGAACATCTCGTTCGTGTACGGGATGGACTCCAGGGCCAGCGTCTGAAGGTGAGTAGTGAGTGAGTAGAGAGGAAAGAGGAAGAGGAAGGAGGAGGAACCTGAAGGTTCTTGGCCTTGATGGCGTTGAGGGCGGTGAGGAGGCCGGCGGGGGTGAGTCGGGTGAGGCCTCGAAGGGTGAGGGCGGTGAGGGCGGGCTTGTCGGCGAGGCCGGAGGCGACGAGGTCCTCGGTGGAGTTCTCGGCCTTGCAGAAGCCGTAGGCGAGGCTCTGGAGGCCGGAGCAGGCGCGGATGGCGGCCCAGTGCTTGCGCGGCGCCTTCGGACCCGCCGTCTTGCAGCCTCAAGGATGCGAAGGTCACGGATGAGAGGATGAGGAAAGGGGGCTGGGGAGGGAGGGAACCGGTGATGGAAAGGTGGGCGAGGGAGTGGCTGAAGGCGTAGACAAGGGCGGCGGCCTCGGGCGCGGCGGCGAAGGCCTCGTGCAGGTTCAGCGTCCGCAGAGCCGGCTGACACACCCAGGGGGTTCTCAAGGTGAAGGAGGTGGTAAGAGGGAGAGAGGAAAGGGAGCAGGGCCAACCGGAAGATGGCGCGAATGGAGGCTCCGGCGGCCGGGAGCTGCTGAGGGTCGGCGGCCTCGCTGGCGGCGTCCTCGTGGGCGACGGCGGCGCCGAGGCTGAGGCTGTCCAGGCTGGAGCAGTGGGGGAGGAGGTCCTGGGCCAGGCTGCGGGCGGGGATCGTCTTCCGGGTGCTCAGGTCCACCTCAACCACGGCTCCACTACTGTCTAGACAGACATTGCGAAAGAGGGGGTGGGAACGAGGCATTGGGTGCGGCGTTTGCGGTAGGAGGGTGAGTTGTTGTTGTTGTTGCTGGGGGCGAGGTCGAGGGAAAGGCTGCGGAGTCCGGACCAGGGAGTCCGCGAGCCCAGTTGGCGCAGTTGCCAGGTCGCCTGCAGTCTCTGTGTCTGGAGAGAAAGACAAGGAGAAGAGGAAGGAAGGAAACCCTGAAGAGGGCGG
Source organism: Ptycholaimellus sp. GST1_10 (assembly GCA_030248095.1). NCBI lineage: Eukaryota > Metazoa > Nematoda > Chromadorea > Chromadorida > Chromadoridae > Ptycholaimellus > Ptycholaimellus sp. GST1_10. The sequence goes on along the minus strand of JASANA010011919.1, from coordinate 20,343 downwards.
TTAGGGTGTGGAGGTCGGTGACGCGATGGGCGACGGCAGCCCAGAGCTCGGCGGGGAGGCTAGGCGTCGTCAGCGTCGTCTGAGTCGTCATTGTCGTCGAAGGGATTGTCGGGGCAACTGTTGGAAAGGGGGTAAGGTTGTAGAAAAGCTCAAGGTCCGGAGCCGACTGGCTGGCGGGCAGGCGTTTTATAGGCCCCGCTGCCCCCACCCCCCATCCCCAACCCCGCCCCCTGCCACAGGCTAGACTGCCTCTGAGCACACACACACAGCCGCCTTCTGAGAATCGGAGGCCTTTGGGGGTGCGGGGGGCTGTCTGCGTTGTGCATTGTTCTGCCCTTTCGCAACTGCAGGACACGCCCAGGCCGCTTGCGTCTGGCTGGGTGTGGCATTCCTAGTCTTTTGTTTGTGCCGCTTTTTTGGCGGAGCTTCTGATTTGTGTATCGCACTCAGAGGCTTTTGTATCCAAAACTATATCACAAATGAATGCCAAGGCGCATAGAACTCTGGAAGTTTTGGCAAACTATGGCCTGATGAAGCATGCGGAAAGGGGCTAAGTGTTTCTAAACTCAGCAGTTCTGACAGCCTCCAGGAATGCACGCGCCAGCGGAACGCAAGGGATCACATGCGGAAACATCTGGAAAACTATGGATTGTCGACGGGTGCAGTGTTGTAAAAGGCAAGGAACCTGAAGAGTGTGGCGGAGATCAGTGAGTGAGGCGGCAGTGGCAGGAGGTTCTGAAGGAAAGATGGCAGCTTGAGATCGTAGCGTCAACGATTCTCCGCCCACACGCTGGCCTGTCAATATGACCCTAATTTCTACTACCACTCCCTGCTATCCCTTTCTTTCAGGCCCTACCAATCATGGCTAGGCTAAGTGCGTCCCAATCTGTTGCACATATGCATGGCTTGGTCATATTTCCGTGTACAATTGATTAGCTTGAGCCTAACCAAAGGATATATGAACAATTATAGAGGGATATCCATTAATTAATGTTTGCAATGAAGGGGAAATGGAGGGATTAGTGACCGGTGGGAAGGGGAGGGGGCGCGATGCGAACGGCTGAGGAGCGTTGAAAGGCGTGGGGGACGGCCAGGCCGTCTCGGATGCGATAGCTCCGTCGCAGTTGACAGCAGCGTTGGATCAGCGTCTTCAGGATGCTCTCAACCAACCCCACTCCTCTACACTCCACCACCTCCTCATCCCCCTCCTCACCTCGTAAGCGAGGCGGATAAGCTGGACTGCTTCCGGCTCCACCTCCGCCAAGCCCTCCTCCCACACCCCCAGCGCCACTCGGGCCTGCAACCCCCATCCTCCTCCTCTCCATGCCGCAGAGACAGGGGAGGAGAGAAGGGGAAACATTGAGCTGGGAGGTGGAGGGAAGGCTGCCGGCTTGGGCGGCTAGGAAGGCGTCCTCGGCGGAGAGGATGGGGCTGTCGGAGGGTGCCAGGGGAGCTGGGAACACCCGCGTCGGCGGTTTCAGCGTCAGCTGGCCGGGGTCAAGCGCTTTCTGGAAAGGCGGCTCACAACTTACAGACGGGAGGAAGGATGAAGAAGGCAACCTCTGGATTGGGAAGAGGGCGTTTGAGGCCCTTGCGGAGGGGCGGTCGCTGACGCAAGAGCCCGGTGGTGGGGTCGGCGGCTGTGGCCAGGTTCACGTCCGCCTTCACCAGCAGAGCGACCAGGAACTCGTTGTGCAGGGCCAATCGCCCATCGCAGCCCAGCAACTCCCTGGCCAGTCCGTCCAACTCCTCCTTGCTCACCTCCAATCATCTTTCCCCTCCTCTCCCCTTTACCAAGTGAATTGGCTTGTCGAATAGGGGTGAAGAAATGTAAAGTTGGCTAAACCTTGCCAGCGAACCAACGCCTGAGAGCAGCAAAATAGCGGCGTTGCTGTGGCAGTGGAAGGGCTTCCACCAGCCGGCATCGCTTTTCGCTCACTGCGTCCTCCTCATCCATCGGCAGAATGGGAAATGCTGCTGGGACGCAAGAAAGCTGAAATTGAGGTGAGCCTAGGCAACTGCGAGGTTTTCCAGGCTCACTTGAACGGGCAAGCTCCGCCTGATGCTACAGGCTCAAATGCGCAAATCCCCCCGCTCTGCTGCAATCGATTGATTGGCCAATGTACTATGCAAGAAATTTGGAAACCTTCTAAAATCATAATGGTTTATAGTGCGTAATGAATAAATTTTATTTTAGTTTTGTGTAAAAATCCATCATAAGTCATAATTGTTTTACATTTCTAAATGACAAAAATTAGTCATTCGAAGAAAGCAGGACCAATGCAAAAGCCTTTGTCAACCTTCTTGGTTTGCTGATGAGTTTTTCAGCAATGCCATTTTAAAGAAATGCCGTTTTTTATCCCTATCTAGATAAAACATTGAAGCACACGAGCATCTTCCAATCCAATCCAATAGCGAATCGCAGATGAGTGCACAGCGGTAGCAAAAAAGAAAAGGGAAATGAAAAAGCAACACCTCCGTAAAGCTAATCAGCCGTTGGTTCCCCTGCCATGCTTACCTGAAATTAGAACACAGGGCAACCGGTTCAAACGTCTTCCAATGCCGGAGCTGTAAAGCAAATACGACAAACACAGAGAAGGCATTGAAGTGGCCGTATTGAAAGAACACAGAGACAAGCAGCAGGATAAAGAAGTGGAATACTGGCACAGAATCATGATAGGCAGATGCTTGAAATACAGTTAGGGAACGAGAAATGGATCAGGACATGGTGTAGCTGTGCTCAGGCTTGGGCAGGAGCGGCGTGAGAGCTTGAAGGACGGGGCTGAGGGTGGCGTTTGGGTCCAGCGTGAGACCAGAGCCAAGGCCACGACTGCGACTGAGGTAGTGCTGAAAGCGACGCGCCTCACGACCGCCCACTGATTCTGCAATCCTTCTTTTTCATTCCATCAATTAGACAGAAATGTAGGTGAAGGGATGTCAGGGAGGTTAGAGAGGAGAGAGATTGAGAACCTCGGCGAAGGCTCTCCGTCTGATCCACGCCGCGGAGGAAGTGGAGAATGTCGGCCAGTGCTCCACGCTCAGACAGGAACTCCAGACTCCCCACAGAGCCCAACGCTGTGCTTGTAGCGCTCAGTGCTGCTGCTCCTGCTGCAAACACCCTGCCTCTTTCACTCCTCTTCTCCCTCTTCTCCCCCAGGAGACCTTTTTCACGAGGATTCTGGGGCAGGGCACCGATGCCGATGCCGTCGAAGTTGAGGCACGAGCTTTCTTCATCTACCGATGGGCTCCACGCATCGCCTCAATATGAAGCCGTCCAATACATGCTTGTCTACAAGAGAGATAGAAAGCAAAACCAAGTCCGTCCAGCAGTTGGGCCCCGCGATGAACACCGGCCAGAGGCCGCGAAGCACTGGCCTGTCGCTCCTGGCAGATGCTGCAATGAAGGATGCATTGCCCAGATTGCTCCCAGCAAAGAAGAGAGGACTTGAGCTGAAGCTCCAGGCAGAAGCTTTGCAAGAAATCTTGAAGACTGGCTGGGCTGGGCGGCAGGCGGGCCTCAACATTCAGGAGACTCTCGCCCGCGGTCGCCCTCACCGATAGGCCCATCCGTCGTCCTGCAAAAGAGCTGCCTTCTCAACCCTGTTGTCAGTGGCGGATGCTGAACCTTTGGTTGGGGCAGGGCCGGCAAGCCAGGCGTGTAGATGATTGAGGAGGCCACGCGGCTCACGGAAACGGCGCAGGAGACGTCCAACGGCCGATTCCCCGACACCGAGGCTAGCTAGAAGACCCGGCGGAAGAGCGGCCGATGGCTCTCGACTCAGCTCCACCATCACCTAGGGGGTGGAGTGAGGTTGGGGTTGCGGAGGAAAAACAGAAAGGGAAGAGGATAAAACAGTGGGAACGTCGAGGGACTGGAGAAGGCGAGGGTCGGCGGTGGTGAGGATTAGTGGGCAGAGGGACTGACGGGCGATGCTGTTCACGCCGGCCCAGAACGATTCATCTGCCTCGAACACCACTTCCACCTGCACACACCTCTCTGTCCATTGAGCTCTGCATTGGATTGCTATGAGTGGACATCGTCTAAGAGAATGAGGTTGGCAGATGCCTTGGTTTGCTTCGGCTTGGAGGCTCCGAAAAGCAGCTTCTGGCCCACATCGATACTGAAAAGTGCGAAGGAGTAAAATTGCTGAAAACTGAGGAGGAGAAGTTGGCATGGACCGTTTGGTCTCCGTAGCACCGCGAAGGGAGGCATCCAGGGCTCGAGCAGAGCGCAGACAGTCTGGTCCCAGCTCTAGCACTGAGAACCTGGCAGCAGGAGCAGTGATTAAAGATGAAGGGGGCAGGTGAGGAGGTTGAGGGGAGAACCCGTAGTCCTGGGCCAGGGCATGGGCGAAGGCGGTTTTGCCGGAGCCTACGGGGCCGGTGAGGACGAGGACGGAGCCTGCCTCCTCCTCATCGTCACTCAGCACACTCCCACGCTTATTCTTCAGCGCCAGACGCGACCGCCAGCCTCAACCACTTTGCTTCACTTCACCTTCACCCTCCTTCACGTTTTTTCACACCACTTTGCTTCCTTCTGCTGACATTAGAGACTCTCATTACTCATTAGTGTTTTCTAAAGCTTGATGCATAATTTCTTTCTAGAGCTCTAGACAAGTGGGCAAGTGAAAAGACAGACCTGAGAGCCACTCTTTGGCGGCGGCAATGGCTGGACGACAGGCGAGCCAGTCTTGGAGGCTTTGTGGCGCTAGGCTGCGTGCCCAGAGACCCTTCTTGCTCACCGCCTGCGTCTCCACCATCTCCGCGGCGGCCGGGAAGGCAGCGTAGAGCGCTGGCGGGGGCTTCTCCCGCAGCACATGCTCCAGCAGGAAATCACCCGTCGCCTTCCACTCACTCTCATCCCCCTCTTCCGCCTCCATCTCCTTCCAGGCCTACAAATGCCCTTCCTTCACAATCATCTCCCGAATTGGTCCAGGAAATTCGCACCAGTTTGGCAGAGGGCAGCTGGGGCAGGGCCGGGGTGAAAGGCGTGGAAGGATAGGCGGAGAATAGATCCTCCGGCAGACTGGCAAAGGTGTGCTGGCGCGGCGGGGAGGCCTGCTTCACTGCTTCCTCCAGGACAGCCACCTCCTCCTCCTCCATGCCCAGGTCCCGACCGGCCGCCTTGCGGGTTTCGGAGGAGGGGAGGCGGGCACGGGCGGGCTTGGCCGGCGGGGAGGCCGAGGCCTCGTCGCCCATGCGGTTCACCGGCTTCCGCTCGCGAAGGCCGCGCCGACGCCCTTCGCTCCCCGCCGAGGCTGCAGCTAAAGGGGGAGGGATCGGATAAGGGAATGGAGAATGGAATTGAGTGGGGGAGTGACCGGGCTCCTGCTTGGCCTCCTTGCTGAAGAAAGGATGGAGTGGCGGGGCGGGGGCGTCGTCCAGGACGATCTCCGGGGCCTTGCTTGGCTCTGGTGTTGCGGCAGGAGGCTCGGCCTTCTTGGCCCGTTTGGGCGGAGGAGCGGCGGCCTTGGCGCGGCGGGTGGGCGCCTTGCGACTCTTGGCCGACGGGGCCTGCTCGATGGCCTTGGCGTCGAAGATGGGGAAGACGTTGGCCTCCTCCTCCTCCAGCGTCACCACGGAGTCGGTCGCCGGGGAAGGAGCTGCACTGGCGGATGGCTGATCTGCCTCTGCTTGGCTGGCTGGAGCCTGCTCGAGGCTAGGAGGAGGCTCAGCTGTAGCGCTGTCAGCCTGTTTGGTCTTGGATGGTGGCTTCTTGGAGGCAGGCTTGGCTGGAGCTTTGCGAGGCTTCTTGGCGGGAGCTTTGCGAGTCTTGGCAGGAGGTGCCTGCTCGCTGCTGCTGGACTTAGAGTCGAAGATGGGGAAGACGTTGCCGGCCGCAGCTTCCTCCTCCTCCAGCGTCACCAGGGGCACCTCCGTGTCCATGGCGGAACTGCTCCCAGGCTCTTCTTCACCAGCTGGCTTGGCTTCCCCTGTGTCCCGGCCAAGAGAGCCTGAGCCTTCCTTCTCCGTCTGCTCCTCTTCTACTGGCTTCTCTTCCATCGGATTCTCTTTGACTTCTTTTCCTTCCTCCCCTTCCTCTGGCTGCATGTCCTCCGGAATCTTGGCCTCTTCTTCTCCGGGCACAGTCTTCTCATCCGAGGCCGCCTCTTGGACAACCGCGGGCTCTGCCTCCATCAGTTTCACCTCCGTTGGCTTCTCAGCCTCTCGACCCTTTTCGGGTGGCTCGCCTTTTGCCTCCGTCACTTCCTCCACCGGCTTTTCTTTCTCCTCGCCCACAGGCTCCTCTTCAGGAGGCGGGGGTGGGGCCTTCTTTGCCCTGGAGGGCTGCTTCCTGCCTGTGGCCTTGGCGCGGCGGGTGGGAGCCTTGCGATTCTTGGCCACTGACGCTTGGTCCACGAGGACGGGCTTGGCCTCGAAGATGGGGAAGACGCCCTTCTCCTCCTCCAGCCCTTTTCCCACCCCCGTCTCCTCCTCCAGAGTCACCAGGGACTCCGCTGCCTTCTCCACGGCCATAGTAGAGCTGCTCGGTTCTGCTGCTTCTGCTTCTAGACTTGGCGCTGGCATTTCCAAGGCTGGGCTTCCTTTCACTGCCACTCCCGCGGTTGGCTTCGTACTGACCTGAGCGGTGTCATTCTTCGCTGCATCCTGGCTGCTGGATGAGGCCTGGCTAGGAGGATCCTCGGCGGGGTTCTTGCTCTCCTCGCTGAGCTTTCCGGAAGACTTGGCGGTGAAGATGGGGAAGACTGGTACTGGGCCCTTCTCGCCCTCCTCTCCTGCTTCTTCGGCTGGCTTTCCATCTTTCACTGCGGCTTCATTCTTCGCTTCTCCTGCCTGCGCAAGCTCTCCGACGAGGGCGGGCTGGAGCGGAGTTGCTTCTGCTTCATCGCTCTTTGTCGTCTTCTCCTTCGACATCTCCTCCTCCGCCATCGTCTTCCTGCTCACCTCCACCATCCCCTCCAGCGTCTCCGTCTTCTCCTCCGGCAGGGGTGCCTTTTTGGTTTTGGGCGGTGCCTTGGCGCGGCGGGCGGGGGCCTTGCGAGTCTTGGCCGCCAACGCTTCCCCTCCAACAGCCTGCTTGGCCAGGGCGCGTCGACGAGTTGGCAGCTTCGGCAGATGCAGGTCTCCGAAACGCCCACTGCGCCGACGACTGGACCTCAGCTGCGGCGTCTCATCCGCCTGCCAAAGGAGAGCTACTTAGGAGGAGGGAAGGAGGGAGGTAGGAGAAGGCAGTGGACCGGGGCTGGGGGCTGGGCCGGTGGGTGGGGTATCCTGAACGGAGCATCAAGCTGAGGAGTGGAGGGGCTGGGCTGATGGTCGTCCTCCTGGTGCTGAAGGAGGTCCAGGATCTGAGAGCGTCGGCGAGTGCGGCGTTGCTCAGCCCGCTCGTCCGCGTCCGACGTTCGAAGGCTTTCATCGCTCGAATCACCCTGCCCCCAGTCCATCTTTCTTTTCATTTCACTTACTACTATTCGCATTTTCAAAAACGAATTTTTCTAATATTTTTGAAAAACATTTAATTTCAAAAAAATCTCATCTCTCTAGAGACAGGCTTATTGACAAGGCTCAAGAGGTAGACGTTATTCATCTAATTCAATGTTTTTCACTCAAAAATGCTTTGCTGCTTTTGTTTGTTTTGGAGAAGAAGGGAAAATGGGATGATGAAAGGGAGACGGTAAGGAGGAAGATCTCAGATCGACGGATGGAGGAGCGTCGAAGGCGTTTCTGGGCAGGCGGGCGCTGGGCGGCCAACGGATCCACGACACCCACGAAGTCCGCCAGCAGCTTCTTGTCCTCTTCATTGCGCCAGCCGCCCAAGGGGATGTCCGGACGGGAGCGCACCGTATGCTGCAATTCATCCATTCCCTTCTTCCAGCTCCAGCCCTCAAGCCAAGAAGGGAGGAAGGCCAACCGATTCTCCAGCATCGGGGAGGCGAGGGGGGGGTGGGGGGGGGGGGGGGGGGGGGGGGCCGGGGGGGGGGGGGCGCGGGTGAGGAGGAGGCCCGGGGGGCCTACTTCTTTCATTCCTCTCCATTCCAGTCCAAAAGACTATATTGTGAAGAGCAGCGATGCGATGGAGAGGGAGGAGGAGCTCCTGGGCCGCAGCGGCGACGAGGAACCAGTCCGCCAACACCTGCCGTCCCCCCTCCCTCCCTCTCCCACCCAACCTCCGCTCTCCTACTCACTATTGCTGTCTCGTTCAGTTTGATAAAAGCCTGCGTGAAGCGATGGTCAAATGTTTAAGCTGCAAAGCAGTGCCGAAGATGGCACAGCTTTTTGGTACGCAGTGAGACTGGTTGGATGATTTGCTCGGCCCCGCCAACGACATCCCCACCGCCAACCTCGACGACCTGGACCAGCACGGCTTCACGCTGCGCAACTCTGCCAAGGCCAACTAAGTATCCTACCCTCAACCATGAGGAGAAGGACTTAGCCAGCTGGAAGCAGTGCGAAACCAGCACCACCTCACTGCCCAATGCCTCTTCTTCTAGTTCCCCAGTGAGCACACACTGTGCACACAAGAGGCTAGACTGAACAGGCAGCGGCTTTGGCAGGGCCCCCTTTATCGACCCAAAGGGTGTAAAGTGGAGGCCCTCCCCCCCCCATCCCTCCCAAGCTCTGGGAGGAACGGCATTACAGGGCCGAGCGCCCTGCTAATGAGTGGCTACCTGCCACACCCTTCAGAGTGGCCCCCACCAAAGGGCACTCCAAGCCGCCTCTACTTGGAGAGGAGCCCGGGACGCATCACACCTTTACTCCCCCGAAGGGAGTGCCTGCCTCCATTTCGACCCCTCCCTCGGCCCCGTCTGGACGAGGATCTGCCTTGCCTCTCCTACGTTGCGACGGCAATAGGAGAGGATTGGGAGGGCACGCGAATCCCTGCCCCTGACGAGCCCGCATATTCGTCGCTTCAGGCCCAGTTGTGCGAGCTGGGCCTCCCAGCAGGCGGGAGGAGAAAGGAGTCCCACGAGCAGCCCCCAAACGTACACTTGCAACACTCAAGAGAAATCGGCCCCCTTTCCTGCGCCCGCTCCCTGCGTCAAGATTAATGACACCCCTGCCTCCCCTGAGGCACACCCACACACCCTCCGCCCGCACTTCACCTGCCGCTCATCACTCAAGGAGCCACCTTCGACGCCCCGCACTTAGGACGATCGAGTCCCCACATCAGCGTCAACCGGATCACACTACCCGTCTCCCTTTACACACTTCTTTCCTACCCCCCTCCTCCTCACCCGTCACCTCACACCTCCCCAACACCCCTCGCGTCAGGCGCTTGGGCCTCCCTGGATGGAGAGACAAATGAGGCCGGAGGATGGAGAGCTGCCCGAGCAGAACAAGGCGCATACCGCCGCTGCCACCTGGCCCCCTCTCTCCCTTATCTGCCCCTGCTACCCCCCCCCCATTCCTCCCCCTCTCTCTCTCTCTCTCTCTCGTTCGCCCCCGCTCTTCTGGCCCCCTCAAAGGAGAGCCGGAATAGTTTGGGAAGCCCCAGCACCCCGTCCCCTCAACCGCCCCCTGTCGCCCTCAGCCCCGTTCCCCCTCCCCCCTTCATCGGCCCCTTATCAATCTCCCTCCCCTCCTCGCTGTACGATACAACGCCAGCAGCCCGTCCGGCAACTGCACACACACACCCACACCTCCAACTACCCTCACACTACACTGGAGAGAGGGTAGATCCAAGGCAGCCCAGCCAGCCCAGTCATTCGCTCTCTGCCCTCCCTCTTGGCTCACAGCCTCCTTCTCCTACACACCCTTCCCCTCTTACCATGCCGAAGCTTGCCGAAGGCAAGATTTTGACTCCGGAAGAGGCGGAGAGGGAAGCCTCTGAAACCCCTGTTAGGTCTCGCGAGTCCTCTGCTCCCCCTCCTAAGCAACCTAGAGGACTGCCCCCTCCCCCTCTCGGCCTCTCCGTCTTCAACGGCAAGAGCGGCGCCAGCCAGTCGCCTGACAAGCATCGCCCCGCTCATCGACACACTCGCTCGGGAGAAGACAGAGCCAAACACTCAAGAGAGCGCCGCTCTGGAGACCAGGTGAATCCTCAACTTTCACCTCCTCCCTTGCCTGTCTGGTCTGAGCCCCACTTTGTCAACCATTCCTTAGTGCCTCTCCCTTCCCCTCCAAGGCCCCCCAGGCTGGAGGAGGAAGTGGAAGCCTTCTCGGGTTCCAAGCCACTTCAACTCCCTCACGGGATAGAAGGAGCCTCTGGAGCAGCGAGCGTCCTTTCCTCGCCTCCTTCGATGTCCTTGAGACTAGAAGCGGCAAAGAGAAAGGGACGAGGACCCTTACTGCCTCCTCCGAAGCTATCGAAGCAAGGAGTGGCAAGGGGAGGTTGTCAAAGTAAAGTCAGCTTGTTGACAACGACCCCTCCTATCGACACGGCCAGAATCGATCCTAGTTATAGGAGTTCTGCAGCCTATGTCATAGGGGAATCTAGCTCACAAGTTGAGAGGCTGCAAAAGACCTGTGCAGCGCAAGCTCGCCTCCTAGCCCGTCTGGGCCAGCCACTCAGATCCTCATGCGGATCTCCCCTCTCTCTTCCCCCATCTGCCCCCCTTGAATGCCGGCTGAGCCAATGCCTGGAATTCAAGGCCAGGGCAAAGGAACGGGACGAGGATCTTCGATCACTGAAGAAGAGAGTGGAGGAGTGCGAGAAGCAGCGCAAGGCTCTCGAGAAGAGAGGGAAAGAAGCAGAGGCCAAGAATAGGCAGGCGGTGGAGGAGGCGAGGAAGGAGGCCGAGAAGAAGGCGGAGAAGAGGACGTCCGAGCTCGCCCAGAAGCTGAAGGACTCCGAGCAGCGGGAGGCGGAGCTGCGGGAGTGGATCCAGACTGCGAAGCAGAGCGACTGCTTCCTGTCGGTGGAGGACAGGGAGAAGATGGACACGGCCGTCTTCCTGGCGGAGCGCATGGCGCGCTTCCAGGAGGCCGGACTCAAGGCGCAGCAGCTGGTGCAATCCATCAACCACCAGCTGAGCAATCCGCTCTACGCCCAGGTTCAGACAGCTCAGTGCTGCTGAATGAGGCTGCGATTGCTATCCTTCCTTCTTCTGCAGTTTCTGTCGAAGAAGGGAGACAGCCGCGAGTCGCCTAAGTCAAAGGCAACACCCGCACGGTCCATCTCTCCTTCCCTCTTACACACTCACGCATTCCTTTCTTCTCATCTCTGAACGACTCTTGATTCTGCTTGCGGAAGAGAGAAGTTCTAGTGAGAAGGAGGACTCCGCGGAAGAATCGCTGACGGAGGGAGACGAGCGACCGACTACCTCCGTTCGCCTACAGTAGCCGCCGTCAACGCCCTCTCTCCTCGCACCACATTACACACCTCAACCTCCCTCCACCAATCAATGCCTATCCCTTTACCCTCCCTCCTTCTTTACACCCTCAACTGGCACTGTAATCATCTTTCGCTTCCGTACCTAATAAATTGGCAACAATGAATTAGTACGCGGAAAAGCGAAAATGCAAAACAGAAAAGAAAGAGAAGAAAGCAGAGGCATGGGCAGATTTTGGGAGCAAGTTTGACTTGTCTCAGATTTAGGAGAGCGCGACATCTATCCAGGCTCAGTTTTCGGACTCGTGTCCTTGAGATGAAGCTATGACTGGGCTTAGGGACTGTAGTGGAAGAGACAGACAGTCTAGTGGCCGTCCTGGAGGAGGCCACGGGCTGAATGGCTGGTGAAGAGCGAGAACAGCGCTTCACCTGCAACCTCTGCCACAACTCCGAGACCCAGTACAGAGAGATCGACTGCTCCCACTGCAACACCGCCTTCTGCTTCGACTGCGCCAGCGCGCGTCTGGAGCAAGACCTGCAAGGGAACCAGATCCTCAACATCGCGGAGCTCTGCTCCTTCTTCCTGGACAACACCGGCTCCAGCTACCTCTGCCGCAACTGCTGTCCGAAGCTGGGCAAGGGATCGCCATGGATTCCTGTTCTGCATCAGCTGCTGATGCAGGGCATCTTCCACCCCGACAACGTCGCCATCATCCTGCAGATGGTCCCGTACCAGTCCCCGGAGACGCTGCCGCAGATCCAGCAGAACTGCATGGACATCTACAACACCGTCTGCGGTGCGCTTGGTTTCTCGGCTTCAACGCCGCCGCCGCCATCCAAGCCAATTCAGACGCCCTCACTGCAGCTCTTCACCCCAACTTCCTTCCAGCGACCCCTCACCACCTCCAACCCCCGCAACCCGACACCAGCCTCAGAGGAAGCGCCTTCTTCAACCACGGCGGAACTGCCTACAGCGCCTTCATCACGCAGCCAGTGGCGTACGGCCACGGAGTTCCCATCGCACAGCCTCTCCCAGTCTACGGAGTCCCGCCAGAGCCAGCCAAGCCGCCAAGAAAGCGAGCATCAAGAAAGCGAAGCATCGGGAGAGCATCAACAGCTTTCGACGAACCTGAGGCACTGCGAGCAAGCCATCGCGGTGCTGGGCGGAAACATCGAACACATGGCTCCGCAGGACCCACGGCTCCAGCCCTCCCTAGCACAACTCTCCCAACTCTACCAAACCCACGTCGCCCTGGCACGGGCAGTGGGGAGTCTCTCCTCCCCGCCGTCAGAGGGCCTGGAAGCGGCACAACGTCACCAACCCTCAGCGCTGCCAGCCAGCCAGGAGCTACTGGCGTTATCCGCGGCCCCCCTACCATCCTCCCAGCCGATGGACCAGCAATTGGCTCTGCCCTCCAGTCAGCAGCAGCTAGCACTGCCGGCAAGCCAGGTGAGGCTGGCCCTTCCGGCGCCGCCCAACCAGCCGAGCTCCTACTCCTCGCTGCAGCAGCTCGCCTTGCCAGCGACGCTGCCGAGACTGGCGATCGAGCCCCCAGCAGCAGCTCACTCAACTCCCGTCCTTCCCCTACCCTCTGACCTCCACCCCAACTACACAGTGATGATGCCCAACGGAGGGAATCTGCAAGGGCAACTGGTGCCCTACCTCCAGCGACCGGAGGCCCTCCGCTCCCAGTCGGAGGCTCAGCAGACACCCCTCGCCATCACCTACCCGCAGGCCCCGACGAACGGCGTGTCCCGAGCCCTCGCCGTCCCCAACAACGCCCCCGTCTACGTCCACTACCCCGTGGCCAGCGGACAGATCGTCACCCAACAGCCCGACACCTTCCTTCCCGTCTCCACCTCCTACCCTCTTCCTGCCCCCGGCACCGCCCTTCCCATCTCTCAGCAACCTGCCTACCCCACGGCACCGCAACGCCCAACATCCCTTCCCCTCACCCCCACCTCCTCATCTCGCCCTCAGATTCCTCACAATCTCCGCCTACCTTTCCAGCACTACTACTCGCCCTTCATCCGCGCAGAGCCCACCGATTCACTCACCGAGATGCAAGAAAACCTGCCAGAAACCGGCGTGAAGGCTGCCACGCACGACGTGTCCATGTCCAGAATGGATGCGAGCTCAGTTCGGCTGCCGAATTCGACGATGGAGGCCACCCAGCCGATGCAGTCGGTGGACAGCGCCCAGTCGACGCAGCACATGCCCTCCTACCACGGAGAAGAGCATGCCGAGGGGCCTCAGAGCCACAGCCAAACCGAAGGGCCCCAGCGCCACCATCGCACAGCCGAAGGGCTACAAAGCCAGCCAGCCAGCGGCTTCCAGAGCTGCTACTACTCCATCGCCGGGCCTCAGGGCCACTACTACTCGGCGACTAGTCCCGGCCTACAGCCGGCGACGCCGATGGAGACGTCACAGGGACGTCAGAAGAGTCTTCCGCAAGCGGAAGCACCGCCGCCGCTGCCGCCGCAACGGCCTCCATCTCCCCCGCCGCAACCGCCGCCGGGAGATCCAAGGGCCCCCTCAGAGCCCCATCCAGAAGGCTTCTACGCCTACGGAGAGAGAAAGCCTCTCCACCCTGCAGCACAGCTGGGCCGCCGTTCGGAACCTCCTCCATCCTCCACCTACCGGCCCTCCACTCCTCATCCGCACAGCGGAATCATGGAGGACATGGAGGTCAGCGCCTCTTTCGCCTCCGCCTGCGGACACACTCCGCAAGAGTTGGAAGCCGCGCGGAGAGTGAATGAGGCTGGAGGAGACGGCCGTCCGGCGAAAGGGCCGCACTGGAGCCAGTTCCCAGCTGATTGGCGGGACGATGCCTGCCGACACCCAGGAGAGACAATCCCATTGCCTCCTGGGCCTCCTCCTGGGCCTCCTCCAAGGCCATCCTCCGTCCCCCTGCCGGGGATCTTCTACCAGGCCCCCGCCGCCCAGCGACAACAGCTGCAACAACCGTGGCACCAGCAGCAATGGCCCCGTCAACCTCTGACCACTCAGCTGCCTGCCCACCCTCCGCATGAAGCGCCGCCGTCTCTACCGGCGCAAGTCCCAGTCGGAGGAACGCACCTCCATGCGCCAATGCAGCAACACTTCCAGTTCCAAGGACAAGCTTGGAACCAGGCCGCATTGGCGTGGACTCCGGCCCTGTTCCAGGCGCAGCCGATCTACGCTCAGATCCCCTTCTGCCCCACACAAACGCCTCTCATTCGCCCCCCACATCCCTCCCAGTTCCAAGAGGACCCAGGGCAGGTGGGAAGGGCTGTGGAAACCTTCCTTCCAGAGAGGCGAAGGACGGCAGAAGCGGCGCCTGCGGAGGCCGGACACGTCCACCCACCGCGGCCATCGACGGCCCCCCTACGACTTCCTCCGCCTCCGCAAGATCCCCCCGCCGGCACCTCCAGTCTTCCTCCCAGAGGGAGCGAGAGAGGGGGAAGGAGGAAGACCGGCGCCCACGTGGCAGCAGCCGGCCCCGCAACAGGCTGCCCCGCCGCAGGCGCAGCTTCAGCTGGCCCCGCAACAAGCTGCTCCGCCGCAGACGCAGCCTCAGCCGGCCCCGTGACAAGCTGCTCCACCGCAGACGCAGCCTCAGCCAGCCCCGCGACAAGCTGCTCCGCCGCAGGCGCAGCTTCAGCCGGCCCCGCGACAAACTGCTCCGCCGCCGGCGCAGCCTCAGCCGCCCCTATGACGAGCTGCCCTGCAACAGGCGCAACTTCAGTCTACCCAGCCGCCCACGGCCCCGCCGGACCCCCCGGCGCCCCATCACCCTCCTCCAGCCCCAAGGACGCGGCCGCCACCACCACCAGCGCATCTCCAGCCTCCGCTGCTGGCTCCGCCACAGCATGCTCCTCCGCCACACCCGCACCTACTGCAGCCGCCTCAGTGTGGCTTCGTGCCTCCGCCGCAGCAGTATGCGCAGGTGGCCGCGCCTCAACCTCACCTGGTCCAAGGACCCCAAGGACCCGTCTACTACGAAGCGGCCCCGACACAGGGCGCACGGGAACCTTCGATGGGAGAGGCCATGACGCAGATCGCCGCAGCCTTCGTTCACCAGCAGGCCAGGGCCAGCCTTCCAAAGTTCCAGCTACCGAAGTTCCAAGGGAACCCGCTGGAATACAACTGCTGGCGGAGCCTCTGGAACAACATTGTGCAGCAGACTCCGATCACGGCGACGGAGCAGATGCTGCTGCTGGCGGACGCGTTGGGCGGACAGGCGGCCAACATCCTCAACCTCTACTCCGGCGACCCCAACAACGTGAACCTCATCCTCAACAACCTCGACCAGGAGTTCAACAACCCTTCGCTGCTCATCAGCACTGCGAAGGAGCACATCCAAGTTCTTCCTCGCGCCAACCAAGCCAACCTGAAGTCCTTCGTGGATACCCTCAAAGCGAAGTACCACTTCTTGACAGACACGTGCCAGCTGGCCGACGCCACGCTCCTGCACCTCGCCCCCGTCGTCTTCGAGAGACTGCCGACCGAAATCCGCTCCAGACTCCTCAACCGTCTGCACCCCCTTCAGTCCCATCAAATCTCCCTCCATCACCTCATCCCCCTCCTGGAGCGAGAAGCGGACAACGTGCGTCTGCAAGAGTCCCTGCTTCCTCCTCGATCCAAACGAGGAGGCAGCAAATCCAAATCCGGCCCCTCCCTCCTCACGGCTGGAGCGGCAATTGCCAAGGACACGGAAGCTCTGGAAGAGCAGTCGCCGCAGCCCACGAGCGACGTGAAGGAGAAGAAGTCCAAGGACAACAAGAAGGACTTCTGCCCCTTCTGCGACGACAAGCACATGCCCATCCAGTGCACCATCTACACCACCCCCACCGCCCGCAAGAACCAGATCTCTAAGCGGGCCCGCTGCTATCGCTGCCTGGGAAGCGGACACTTGGCACCCTCCTGCAGAACTCCCTACGTCTGCAACGTGTGCCAAGAGCGGACCCATCACACCGCCCTCTGCTTCCAATCCAATCCTCCAAACTCCTCCAACCCATCCTCCTCTCCCAAGCCGAGGCCCCGGAGGAAGGAAAGCACCCGACAAAAGGGCAGCAAACAAGCGGCATCCAGCAACTCCTCCTCCTCCTCAACGACGCCGCGCTCATCGCCTAAGAAGCGCGCGGACTCCGGCATCCAGAGCAGCCTGAGCAACAACGGCGCCCACAGCCGCTCCGGCACCCCCGCCAGCCCTCGCAGTCTACGGAGTCTCCGCAGCCCATCCAGTACACCCGATACCTCCTCCACACCACCTCCATCCTCTACCCCCTCCCGCTCACACTCTCCATCTCCAAACATTTCTTCCCGAAACGAGCAGAAATCGAGGAGTCAGTCGTCAGACAAGGGAGTGAAGAAGAAGGGAGAGGCGGTAGCGATCGTCGAGAAGCAAACGACGAGAAAGGACGAAGCGGAGGAGAAGAAGGTGGAAGAGAAGGCGCGGAACAAGCGACAAAGCCAAGAAGCCGAAGAGCCCAGCGGCAACGCCAACATCGACGCCCCCTTTGCCCCTCCAGCCACAAAAATACAGACGGAGAAATCCGGCCAATCCCCTTCCCATCACCCTTCAGACACGGGAAGAAAGGAGCATGATGAAAGGTCGGAGGGAGAATCATCAAGGGAGCGATCGTTGTCTTCCATGACAGCATCCACAGGTGAGCTGCATGGGAAGGCGCCGCTGATGCTGAACTTCACTGCACAGCTTCACTCTGGCGACGGGAGCTTCTCAGAGGCAGCCAACTGCCTGCTCGACACCGGCTCCCAACTCACCACCGTCACTCACGCAGTCGCCACCGCCCTCAGTCTCCGTCTCAGAGGCCGCAAGACCATCAACGTTGGAGTCTTCGGCGAAGGAGAGAGAAGGAGAATAGAGATGGACCAGGCGCTGCTGACGCTGGAGATGCAGAATGGATTCATGACGACGCTGGTGGCGTGGGTTGTGGAGAACGACGTGAGCGCCGCCATGCTGATCGGCCCTGCCTTTGAAGAGGAGGAATGGGACCGCCTACATGAGCAGCACCCGGACATCCTCAACATGCCGCCCAGGGACCACGCCATCAACTACCACGTCGACCTCCTCCTCGGCGTCCAGGACGTTGCCTGCATCCTAGCCGACGGACTGCAGAACGCCACCACTCTCACCTCTACACTCATCCTCCTCCACTCCCCAGCAGGAAAACTCCTCATGGGCACCGCCCAGTCCGCGCCTGCCGACGAGGAGGAACTGACACGATCAGCGCTGATGCTGGGAGTGGGCGCGAATGGAGACAGAAACGGAAGGTCGCCCGCCGACATGGGAGACTCCGAGACGAGTGAAGAGGAAGGTGAAGAATCGGAGGAGAGCGAAGAGTCAGAGGAGAGGGAGCTGTCCTTCTCTGACGAGGAAGTAGCGCACTCCCTGAGCATACGACGAGGACGAGGCCCCAGGACGAACGACAAGTGGCGCCGTCAGCGGCCTCCTACTCCACCTCCCGGCATGCACTGCCTCCTCCCTCCCTCACCTCATGGCGACCGACTCAGCGCCAATCTTCTCCCCCTTGAAAGAACCGCCCTGACACGCGCGGGTCTACGAGGAAGCGGCCACGAGGTCGCACGGATCCAGGAGAGGAGAGGAGATGAGGAGGAAGAGAGAGAGGATGGAGAGGAGGAAGACATCTGGGACCGCATGTGGCGGGTCCTCAACGTCGTGGAGATCGGCGGACGCGTTCTACGCAGCCTCTCCAAGGGCCACCCCTGCCGCCTTCACATCCCACACCACATGTTCATGGGAGACCTGGACCTGCAGAAGACTGTGGGCCTGAGACCCCAGAACAGAGAAGGCGGAGGCTGGGCGATCACGAAGGAACAAGAGCACTGCCTCCCCTACAAGCACTTCCAGGTGATCACCAGAACGGAGTTTCGGAGGCTGCCGCAGATGACGAAGACTCTGAGCTACCTGAACATCGCCTGCCAGCCGACCAACGGCAAGGGCTTCTTCAGCTGCCTCCACCCATTCCTCCAGGCAGCAGAAGTGCTGGAGAGATTCCAGCTCCGGCGGATGAAGCCATGGGTTTGGGACGCCTTGCCCAACACCCTCAAGGACCTCACCTACTGGCGAGGGAAGTTGGGCGGGTGTCTAAAACTCAACCTCAAGGCCCTCCGGTGCGCAGAGATGGCGGAAGTCACCGTGGAACACCTGGCGCCCAATCTGCAGACGCTGGAAATCTACGGCGGCCAAGAGATGGCACCCTCTCCAGCCCAATGGCACCACTTCAAGAATCTGCGCCAACTCAAGAAGCTCTTCATCCGAGTAGGTGCCGATAGGCATCACTACTTCGATGGAGGATGGACGACGCCACTGCCGCAGCTGGTGACGCTGGAGTTCGCGCACACGGACAAGCTGGACATGCTGAACCTGAGCGAGCTGACGCCGAACCTGCAGCACCTGAGCCTTCCCGAAGTCCATGCCCCCCTCTCAGGCCCCTCACTCTGGGACCTCCTCCCGCCGAACCTGGAGAGGCTCGGCATCCAGCGCATCGAGGGCCTCGGCGCAATTTCTGCCAAGAACACTCGCGTTCTCCGAAAGCTCCAACGACTGGAGCTGGGAGAGGTGCATGAAGGCCTACCGAGGCTGACCCCGAACCTGAGAGCGGCCAAGCTGAACATGGTCCTCACGCCGCTCCCGGCCACCCTGTCCAAGCTGTCCCTCAACTGCAGCTACCGCATAGAATTCGCGGAGCTACAGAAGCTCCTGCTAAGCCTTCCCCATCTGACGCACCTGGAGCTCTACTACTGCGACTGGGAGAACGCCAGAAGCCCGGAGCACTACCGACTGCTGTCGCGGCTCCACTCCATCACCCACCTCAAGACCGACCCCTCCACCTTCCGAACCCTCTGCCTCCCCACCCAGTCGCCGCTCGCCTACATACCTCCTAGAGCTCGAGTCGGACTCCTACCGCCCAACCTCCAGCACTTCTACCTCAGCTACGCTTCACCCTTCACCTACATCTCTGGATGGAGGGAGGAGGTCAAGCGCTGCTTGGGTGGAACGACGTTGGTGCAGTTTGCCAAGGCGATGAGGAACGTGAAGTTCCCGTTCACGTTCGAGATCAACCGCAACATCCCCCTCCACAAGATGACGCAAATCTTCCGACAAAAACACTGCGACAAGCCCAAGGACCTCTCCATCAAGCAGTTCGTCCTCCCCAAGGGCTACAGCCGCTACGTGTTTTCCAGCCAGGGAGAAGGAAAGCAAACAAGGAGGGGAGAGCAAGGAGATGAAAGGCCGACTTCCACTCAGAAGCTGGCCGGTAGCGGAAAGGACAACAAGGAGTTGGAGATAAAGGACGGAAGCGGGGAAAGTCGCAAGCGTAGCAACGAAGATAGCGACAGCGACAGCCCTCCTCCTTCTCCGCGTCAAAGACCCCTGCTCACTGCCGCGCAGAACAGGAGAGTGAGCGTGATGTTAGGCATGCTGGTGATGACACTGCTCCTGCCCTGCATCTCCACCGCCGCCTTCCCTCCGACGCCCGCTCCCCCCATCGCCAACACTCGTCCACCGCCGCTCCTCCAATCCGCCATCCATCTACCACCCATCTCCTCCCCTCATCCCTCTCCTACTACCAGCCAACGGATTCGAGCGCAACTGGCTGAAGGACAGCGACATCGGAAGGACGTGGAAGTGGCGCCTCCTAGAGGGATCAAGTTCCAGCTCTGTCCCCGTCATCATGGAGGAGGGCGCCCCTTCATCCTCCCCGAGTACACCCGCGACTGCACCGTCTACGCCAAACCCACTCCCCTCTCCTATCACCCAGTCAACCTCTACCTTCCCAAACCGTCTGGACCCAGTGTACCAGCCGCCAGATGCACCCTGGAAGTGACCATCACCACCACCCGCAACGACATCTTCAGGCACTTCCTCAACTGGGGCAACTCCAACCCCTCCGAGTTCCACAGCGTCCCCGCCCACGAGTGCCAGAAGGCCTGGAAGGACAGGGAGTTTCGAGAAGTGAAGCTGGTGCAGCTGGGACCTCGCGTCTGGTCCACCAATCAGACGCTGCACTTCGAGTGGCCCTGCTGCTTCAAGACCTACAGCTACCAGACCACCAATCTCTTCCTCACCGAAGGGTCCGTC